>CM050519.1:87660761-87820761 GCA_027563665.1 Antrozous pallidus
TATCTACTATACTATGATTCTCAATTTTTTTGTATCAGCAAAGCTTTTATAAATTCCACCATGACATAAAGTAAAAGATTATTTTTCATACAAAATATGTATATGTTCATAGATACATAGAATATTTATTTACTATAAAATATAAGGGCATAAAATTGTCATAGGTTGTTTAAAACTGTTGTAAATTGTTTTGCTATGAGGTTAAAAATTCCCATGTAATTAGTTGCATTAAAATTATTTTATAAGGCATAAATTACTTATGGAGTAACTAAAATATGAGACAGCCATATAATGTATAATGTTCTTACTGGGAATAAATTTGATGGCTGTAACTAAACTGTAGACAAGCCTAATTCAAGCTTTGTTATCAGTAAGTTATTATCTATATCAGTGGTCTGCAAACTCATTAGTCAGCAGAGCCAAATATCAACAGTACAACGATTGAAATTTCTTTTGAGAGCCAAATTTAACTTCTTCTAATGCCACTTTTTCTAAATAGACTTTCCCAGGCCATGGTATTTTGTGGAAGAGACACACTCAAGGAGCCAAAGAGCCACATGTGGCCTCGCAAGCTGCAGTTTGCCAACAACTGACCTATATATATAAAAGCCTAAGAGACCAAACAACTAGTCAACTGGTCACTATGATGCACACTGATCACCAGGGGGCAGATGCTCAACACAGGAGCTGCCCCCTGGTGGTCAGTACACTGATTGAACCATCCAGGTGACCCCCTAGCCAGGCCAGGCACCAAATTGGCACCACCTGCATGAACCTGACGTGTGCCACTTGCCTCCTAGAAGTTGGCCTAGGACATCTCAGCTACTTTCCCTCCCTAAACACTCCACAAGGAAGAAACTATATAAAAGCAGCTGCCACGTAGCTCCCAACAACCTGCACAAACGTCAGCGGGACAGATCTGGATCCTGGGCCTGCAAGGGAGTCCCCCTGCCCCCCCACCAACCCTCTTTGGAAGGGCGCCAGATACAGGGCTCATGGCTGACAAGTGCAGTTGCAGTGGCGCAAGCTTCTCCTAATCAGGACTGAATGGGTGCAAGAGGGCCAGGATGAGTGGGAGCAGCAGGCAGCTTTAAACTGCCAGTTTAGGCCCAATCTTCGCAAGCCACGCCAAGGGACCCCATCCATGCACGGATTCATGCACTGGGCCTCTAGTGTTATAATATAAGCCACAGATTGGTGTCTCTGATCATTGGCTATTTCAGAAAGTAAGAAGATATCAGACAGGCTTCCTCCCAGCTCACAGTTGCTAGGAAATAGGTCTTAGCGTGAGGTGAGATCGTTAATTTATGTCTAAATGCCTGAGATTAATCCTCTAAATCCACACTCCAAAGCGGAAGAGCTATCCTCTCATTCTTTTGCAATTGTCAGTCTTTATTTTAAGAAGGTAAATTTATAACATAAAAATGATTCAATGCGATACAGCTATGACATGTAGAGAAAAAAGATTTTCAAATGTCCAGCTATATTAAGATCACAAAATTAGGCAAAGAACAGAAGAGTCCCTTAAACAGCTAGCTTGTTCCTATCTTTGCCACAAGCAGTGGTTCTCTGACTTAAATAGTGTGAGAGAAAGTCCTAAAGAAAAAAACCCTCAGTATTGACCTAAATTTTATTTTTAAAAACATAAGGGAATCATGGTGGGATTACTGAAATCTGCACGAAGTGTGAACCCAATTCAATTACTGTTGAAATCTATCAGGAAGATAATAATCTGAAATGAGCTTTCAATTCTTACAGACATGGAAAAGATTTCTAATTTTGGCACACACTACCTACCACCAAACCACTGAAGGAAATGAATAAATCCTGGGCATCCTTCATTCGTATCAATACAAAGTTAGTTTGCACATGAGTCAAATTTTCTTCCATGTTCACACTTTGTGTTCAGCTTGGAAAACCTCATGAAGAATAACATCCATTTGGCTTCTTTGATGTGATAGCAGCTTTCACATTTAAGGTCAACTTCTATTATTTTCTTGTTAGTTCATTCAGAGTTAAAGTGCTTCTAATTGCCAATTTTTATCTCCAAAGAGAAATCATTGTTGTCTCTTGAACTGGAACAGTAATTCTGCTGTGAGCACCATGGTGGACCCACATGGTAGCTGTCACTTTGTGCTGCCTCAAACGCCGCCGCATCCCAGCAGGGCGGGAATTCAACGCTCTCATTGGAGGAACCAGGCTGGTTTTAGACACAAGTCCAGATGCAGACATGGAAATGGGATTCGATTACAAAATGGCCTTTATGATAAAGCAGCATATGCTTCTGTCAATTTTTTCATGTCACCATAAAATCAAACAAACACAAACACTATTTTTAAATGCTTATAAAGAACTCACGGGTCCCAAAGAACACATCTGAGAAAGATCCAAAAATCCCATTTTGAGAACTACTGAATTAGAGGATTGCATGCTGCCTTCAGTTCTTAGAGCCCCTCCTAACTCAAATTTCTAGGCACCCTTTAAATCAGGAGACAGCTGTGCTCAACAGGGTCATTGCCCTAAGGGCATGAACTAAATAAAAATGTCAGCTTTTCCTAAGTGAAACCAGTGAGCAAGACACGTCGAAGTCACCTGCAACAACAGGTCAGGTAACCGTGAAGGCCAGGTGGCACTCACTGATGTGGACCAGACATGTGAGGCCAGAGCAGAAGCACACGAATTCCCAGCTGGACAGATCCAGAGCGAAGCCTCATCTGGCCATCGATGGATAATGAATAGGCTGAGGCAGGCAGGCTCAGCATGTGTAAGGGACATCCTGGTAACACATCTCACCTCCCAAGCGGACCTCATATCAGACTCATGCTAAGGGGGTGAACATAATTGGCTGCAGAACCCTACTCTTTAAATCTCCTCAAGCCAGCTGTCTAACTTTTGGACAAACACCTCCAATGTCAGGAAAATCTTCCTGAAAAGCCAATTTACTTCATTTAGACGGCTTCATGGTTGGAAATATTTGCTTCGATGCAAATTGTCATTGAGAGAGCATAAACTATGACCTGTTTACATCCAGTATCATGTTCATATCTCACAATGATGCTGTGAATTCACCAATGTTATTTCCAGTTTGCGAATAAGTAAGTTGAGAGTTTAGGTGTTAGAGAGAGTCAGTCACCCACGTCAGTTTCCGCTCTAGCTATTAGTGGGTGCTAAACTACTAAGACACATGTAATATATGGTATACTGTCCATTACAGAGCAGACATCTTCATTTATTACCATAAGTTCTATCTTATGCCCATTAAGTTCAAACCTTTAGGTGTTCCCTCCCATCAATTCCTAGCATTTGATATATGCCGGAAGCCAATCAGTGTTTTAATAATATAAAGCTGTGGACAGGGAGTTTGGAGGACTGGTCAACCTTGATTGCTCTAAGGGGTTGGAGCTGGTTACTGGGATGTTGATGGTTGAAGCAGTCCCCACCCGTTAGTCCTAAGAAGATCTACTGATGACTTTATTGGTGTTTCTGGCCTGAGGGATATAGATGTATCTTATGATTTTAATATTAATAAAAGGAGTGGTGAAGCCAGGGTGACTGGGAGTTCTGCCGCTAGAGTTGAACTACCGCCTGGCCCTCGTTTTCCAAATTAATATTTTCCTGAGTCTCTTTATTCATTTGTATGTGGCCTCCTCCAGAAACCGGAACCCTGAACCAGGGACCCTGAATCCCGCAGGACGTGAAAAGGGGTTTCCACAGATATACACTTTTTGAGTGACAGCTCCCTGTCTTCAACTTCTACTTCTGTCCTATTGTTCTGTACCCACGTCTTCTTCTACTCAAAGGAGAGAAAAAAGCATTGGGGTTTCTAATTTATGAAAACACAGGCCAACATATTTAGAGTATATATTAGGAAAAAGATCGCTTACAAACTTTTAAGAGAATAATTCATCAGCACTTTTACAAAAGATGAAAACCCACTTCTCAGGAAGCACATGGAAAATACAGTGCTATACATACAGTGCAAAGACCATCACCTGATGAAAGCAATAAATATGGTGGGGGGAGAAATACAGTGAAAGTGGGCAAGGTAACATGTGAGGGTCATTCTGTGGCCACAACATACATTTTATCTCACATCAAACACCCACTCTGTTGCCTACCATATGCTGTTCACTGTATAAGGTCTTACTCAGAGCACATGAAATTGATAACGGATGGAGTTTTCTACATTAGCTTTTAAATCTTTCTCATTGAAAGTAGTTTTTGAGGTCTGGATTCCAGATATTTGTTTCTCCCTTCCAGGTAATCATTATAGTTTTCCCACCCTTTTTTGATGGAAAGGCGCAAACTATTTGATCATTTATTTTGATTGAGGTTAGAATAAAATATTAGATAACTGATATAGTGATGTTTTGATTTAAATAATGTTTGGTCAAACCTAGCTGGATATTGTCCTTGATTGTCATAATCTCATAGATGAGGTTCTGTAGCATTGCTATTTCTAATGTTTCTAGTATCTGCTCCTGCAGTCATACACAAGCACGGAATATTCATTTCAATACCTTCTTCTGAGTTGGGTACAATTACTTGTAAGTTACTTTTAGTTTCACTAATTATGCTATAAACTCTGCAGAAACCTGAATGTTGGTGCCATATCCTGGTTTTACTTATTAACTGAAGAGTGGAGTCTTTAACTTTTTCATTCTTAACATTGAATGTAGGTATTGTGTACAAACCCTTAGCACTATGTCGCGTCACACTTACCAGTTACAGCAACTCAGTTGTCATGTCAACAATTCAGGAAAGAAAAGCCACACATTTTTTTTTAGCACAGTGTTTTTATAACTCTGTACATTTCCCTGTAAACTCGCTAATCATCAGGATCTTGGCAATAAAAACTTTCGTACTCACACATCAAAGAGAAAATACCTACAGCATTCTTTCCCTTTCTGCCTACCTCCCACATTTATTAGCCTGCATTACCACCCATGTAAATATGAGTCACTTCTCTTGGACATGTATTTTATAGTTATTCACCTCAGGATATACTCAGCTTAGATAAGGCCTTCGTTCTTTAGAAATTCCAGCCACCACCCATTATCAGTAGGCAAAAAAAAAAATGTTATGTCATAGAATAAAGGAAATAAGCACTATTTTTAAAAGCACATAAGAATAATTAAAATATTATGTGCATTTATAGTTATGACTTGAGCAGAAAAAAATGTATTCAGTTGTAATAGAGGGGGAAAAAATAAGCAAAATCCTGAGTATGAGGTTTCATTCTTTTCAATAGAATCTTACCAAATTTCTAATGGAAATATTCAGATTACAATTACACAATTAATAAACATTCAGTAAGCAAATGTCTTACATTGCTTACTTAAGTTAAAGAACTATGATTGGTTATTTATGTATGATTAATTGATTGGTTTGATGTTCATTCAAAAAAAATAATGTTCCGTTCCTATTAGCCATAAGCCTATTCTGGACCATAAAGGTACAAAAGTGAACCAGGCAGATCCAGACATTGCATTGGGTAGACAGTCATCACATGAGGTACAGAGTCAAGAAAAGAGGCAACTGCAGCATAGGTAACAGGCCTTGTTTGGAGAAAGCATGTGGCAAAAGATGCAACCCAATAATCCAGACATGAGGTACCAGGGAACAGACTTTTAAACAGAATCTAAATGATGGCCAGCAGTTAACCCAATGAGACTATGAAAAGGTGATTTAAAAAGGGGGGGGGCAAATAAGAGAAGTAGGGTAGGAAGGGCGCTTATATTTGAAATTTTGTCAAAGAATATACAGGAATCCCTTCATTTTGGTAAAATTGAAGTCAACTAGGATTGGAAGATGGGATGGTTCAGGGAACTTATATTTTAAAGAGCTTCTCTAACTTGTATAATTAGAAAAGCCCTGCTTCAGCAAAATTACAAAAGTTTACAAGTCACCTCCTCTCGGGTTGCTCATAAAAAGGAAAAACTAAACATCTTTTGTGCCTATTAAACACCTCTTAACCATTATACTAAAGAAAAGAGACCATATACCTACCCTCTGGGAGTTTACAGTTTTGTTGGGAACACCAGGCTTGCAAATAAATCAATCTGGCGAGGGGGTGGGGGGAGAGGAGAGGGAGACTGAGATAGCCTACTGTAAAGTCCTACATTAATGCAAAGATCAGAGATTGAGGTGTTATGGCCACAAGCCAAGGAAGCCAGCCACCACTGAAACCAGAAGGGGGTGGACAGCTTCTCCCATATGGTCTCTATAGACCAGTGGTTCTCAACCTTTCTAACGCCGCCACCCTTTAATACAGTTCCTCATGTTGTGGTGGCCCCCAACCATAACATTATTTTTGTTGCTACTTCATAACTGTCATTTTGCTGCTGTTTTGAATCGTAATGTAAATACCTGTTTTCCAATGGTCTTTAGGCAACCTTGCTAGTTGCAACTCACAAGTTGAGATCCGCTGCTGTAGAACCTAAGACCATGGGAAAACACAGATATTTACACTATGATTCATTCGCAGTAGCAAAATGACAGTTATGAAGTAACAATGAAAACAATGTTATGGTTGGGGGTCACCACAACACAAGGAGCTGTGTTAAAGGGTGGCGGCGTTAGGAAGGTTGAGAACCGCTGATGTAGACAGTGAAACTCCAGGGAATACCTTCAACTTCCTGGACTCCAGAACTGGGAGGTAATCCATTACTGTTTGTTTTAAGCCACTAACTGTATGGCCACTTGTTACAGTGGCCCTGGGACATCAAGACAGAGGTGGTGAGCCCTCCATGCGGTAAGTATTTAAAAGGCTGGAGAGTCTACTTCTAAGATGAGTGCTTTGGAGACAATTCTTTTCCAAGGTGGGAGGCTGAATTCAGGGAGACGCTATTTTCAACGCTAAGGTTGTTTATTGTATCATTTCTCTGCAATTAGGCTTAATGACTAGAATATATTTGGCTACTGATAGAATATTGGAGATCTTATTTCCAAAGTTGTTTATACACAAACTTGATCTATTACTTACACGGTCTCTTGCTTTTCCTCTCATTGCTTTCATTTGTTGACACAAAAGGTTGAATTAACTAACATGGAAACATTAACTGTTCTGATTACGCAGCTGTCAGTTTTCAGGCACCTTGGGAATATTTGCAGGAAAAATAAATGGAGTTGGGCTGCTACATTTGTTACCAAATCATTGGAAATTCCCTTATTGCACTTTGAATCATCCTGAGACACACTTATTTTTAGCTATTTTTTGATGTTGTCATAAATCAGGGTTCATCGCTACAGCCTTGTGACTCAGGTCTCATCTGCGTAAATAAATATTGAGAAACAGCAAGTACAAATTTCTGTTTTTAAGCAAAAGAACCTAAGCAGGTGACAAGGCATTCTTTATATCTGTAAGTTAAAGTCCATTGTACTAAATCTGTCCTGTTTTGATGCTTTCCCACTCTTTCTTCAAACATTAAAAGTTAGTGTTTTGGAGGGTTTTCTGGATATTTTTAGCCACTTAAATTTTTCATATCTCAATTTAGGATAATATCTGATGATATTTTATGGAAGTTCCCTACTTGCATTGCATATGTACACATTATGGAATATTTGATCATACGTCAAATGTTAGTTTTAGTAACCATAAGCCTTGCAAATATTGGGTTTTATGTCTAAAATGAATTGTAAAAAACACTAAATATCAAAGTAGTAGCATGTGAGAGATCTCTGCTTTCTTGCAATCCTGCTCACTCCTACTCTGAATCCTGTCATCTCCTGTTATTCTCTTAGAATATCCTTCGCCCCAGACCTATTGAAGGAGCTCACGGTGAGGAGGGAGGGTCAGCGATGCACACAATAACTACAACACAGAAAGTGCTGCTGTAGAGTTATTCACACGGTGCAGGGGAGAGCAGGGGAGGGAGAGGTTTTCCTTCCATGAAAGACTAGAGTGAGGAAAGTCTTAAGCAGTGGTCAGGACTTCCACATACAGCCTGGAGAGAAAGTGGGTTTCACAAACCGGAAGTAGAAGAAGAAAAGGCCTAGACAAGAGACTAGGTTAAAACAAGGTTTGAAGATACCAAGGGAAACAGGTGACAGGCAATGGGGGCAGAGATTGGAGGATGAGTCGGATTTGGGTTTTATTATACAGACTAGAGGCCCAGTGAGCGAAATTCATGCACAGGGCTGGGGGAGTCTCTCAGCCAAGCTTGCACCCTCTTGCAATCTGGGACCACTGGCTCCTAACCACTCACCTACCTGCCTGCCTGATTGCCTCTAACCATCTTGCCTGCCAGCCTGATTGCCCCTAACTGCCCTCCCCTGCTGGCCTGTTTGCCCTTAATTGCCCTTCCCTGCCAGCCTGATTGCCCCTGACCACCTCTGCCTCAGCCCCCACCACTGTAGTTTTGTCCAGAAGGACGTCTGAATGGATGTCAAGAAGATGTCCTGTCTAATTAGCATATTGACCTTTTATTAGTATAGATAAAGGTGAGCCATTGAAGGCTTTGCGTACAGAAAAGATTTGCTGTCTAGGAAGCTCAGATGACATGGACGGAAAAGTAAATCAGAGGAAGAAGAGCTGGCTTCAGGTCATTCTTCTTTCCCCGTCACAGGTGGGAGGCAGTTTTCTGGAACAGTGATAGAGAAGAGAAAATATGTAGGAGCCCCAGGGGGAAAACCAGCCTTGATTAATGCTGGGAAGTCAGAGAGAAGGACAGCAGGTAAGACCAGCATATGACACCTTGGAGTCTGTTCTGCTCCATAATTTCAGGTGAGATGGTTCCAAAAAACTTAACAGTTTCCTATTCTGATGCTAAAGTAATGGGGAGTGAGAGTCCAGCAGTATGCTTTCAAACTCATCAGACAACTTGAAACACCATTTGAATTAAGTCCAAGTTGTTCAAAATAAAACTCCTAAAATTCAGCTGACAGCTTTGCTGACTTACTCCGTGCGGTTTTTGAGCAGGATAAGCAAACTTCCAACCATCTGTTGTTTTCCTACATCGCTAGGGCAAACTCTAGAACTTCCCCTGCTACGCCGTCACTTGGTGCTTGATTAATTTTTAGTCCAGAGTAAAGGCATTTTATATGGCGTTAGTGTAGGTGTGTACATGATTGGTGAATATGTGTTGGGCGTGGGAGAAGAGTTTAGTGTAAGGTCTACATTCTGCCTCTCCCAGTAACGGCATAAAATGCTGCTGCCTTGCAGCCCAGCCCGTTGAGTCTGCAGTTGTCTTTTCTGTGCAGCATTTGATGGAGCCAGTCCTAAGTGCCTTTTATCCTGGGCCGAATGGAGGCTGACCGCTTAGCTTTCACGTGTCCCCTTCCCTTCTGCCCCCCTTTTATGGCGTGGGCTCTCACCAGCACATTTCTCTGCAGCTAAAAGTCTGGCTTCCTGTGGAGAGATGAAGACTCACAGCCTACACTCCCCATCACATGTACCCCTCCCACCCACTATTGGCTTCTGACATGTTTGAGTGACGTTTTAGTTTGGTTTTCTTGTTGTAGCCAGAATCTTTGGGAGGCAGTATTTCATTTTTACATACTTGGGAAAGTGTTTGGAAGAGGAGAGAGACGTGCAGCCTCCATACTTAGTTCCAGGCACACTCTCTGCCGAGTAGATGCTTTTTTGGGAGGGAGACTCCTGTGGGCAAAATTAAGCTCCTCGTGCACAGTGATCTCTTCTTTCCCACAAGGGTCCCTGAGCTTTCCAGGGCAAGACAGCAACCCTGTTTATATCCTCTATTGCCTGGTGGCAAACACTGACTTGCAGACCTAGAAGTCTCTTTGTTGGCAGGAAGAGCCACTCAGCTAATTCTCAAACCACATTTGGTCAAATAAAACTGAATATTTTTTTGAAGGTGGATTTGCTACTTCTTTTAAGACGTCCCTAGATTCAAAGGTATAATGGAAAATAATAATAATTTCAGTGCTCCCTCTAGCCCTCGCTCTAGTGTGGAGAAATCATTCTCTGGAGTTTTCACCAGCTGGTTAGACCCTGGCCACCTTGTAGAAATAGTGAGGGTAGGAGATCTGAGCACTTTCTTCAACAGAATGTTGTGGTAATCCTTAGAGTCAGGCGAAGGCTTCCTCTAGATTCTTTTTTTTAAATATATTTTATTGATTTTTTTACAGGGAGAAAGGGAGAGAAATAGAGAATTAGAAACATCCATGAGAGAGGAACATCATGAGTGATCTGCCTCCTGCACACTCCCTAATGGGGATGTGCCCGCAACCAAGGTACATGCCCTTGACCGGAATCCCCTTGACCGGAATAGAACCTGGGACCCCTAAGCCCACAGGCAAATGCTCTATCCACTGAGCCAAGTCAGTTAGGGGCCTCTAGATTCTTTAGAGCTGAAGATCTGGTTCTGAGAGGAGACCAGGAAAGCAGTGCGTGTAGTAAATGAAGCACTTGCCAATTGCAAGAGATGGCGGTTCTAGTGTTGGCTTTGCCGTTAATCAGCGCCATGACCCAGGACAAGTGACTGTTTCCTTGAAAATAAAAGCTACACGAAGCCAATAGTTCTCACCTTAGAGAGGGGATGATATTATGATCACCTAGAAGTGTTTGTGTATGTGTGCATCTGTGCGTGTGTGTGTGCGTGTGTGTGTGTGTGTGTGTGTGTGTGTGTGTGTGTGTGTGTGTGACACTCAGGCCTGAGTGGCTCTCCCTGCCAATTTAAAGACTTCTAGAAACCAAAAAGTCAGTAATCAATGCTTCATAAAAGTTTCTAAGGTGGGCTTTTTTTTAAGATTTTTAATTGGTTTTTAGAGAGAGAAGAAGGGAGATGGAGAGAGAAACATCCATCTACCTAGCACCAAACAGGCAACCCTTCAGTGCATGGGATGATGCTCAACCAACTGAGCCACACCGGCCAGGGCAAAGGGTGGTTTTTCATTTTTTAGTACAAGTCATCCTTATTATCGTCCCCTGTTTCCTGATAGAGAATCTCTGGATTATATCATATTTAAGATCCCTTTGGTCTCTGACACTGTATGACTCTACCTGATTAAAAAAAAAAAATTAGGGAAACGCGAACTAAGACAACAATTAGATACAGACCCATGAGAATGACCGAAGTCCAGAATACTGAGAACACCAAATGCTGGCAAGAATGTGGAGCAGCAGGAACTCTCATTCACGGCTGGTGGAAATGGAAAATGGTACAACCACTTTGGAGGACAGTTAGTTGAATGGCTTCATATAAAACTGAACATACTCCTACGTGCCACCTAGCAATCACACTCCTTGATATTTGCCCAAAGGAACTGAAAACCTATTTCCAGACAAAAACCTGCCCATGAATGCTTACAGCAACTTTATTTATAATCACCAAAACATGGAATTGGCCAAGATGACCTTCAGTAGCTGAGTGGACAAATAAACTGTGGTTACTTTTAAACAAGGGAATATGACTTAGTATTAGAGGAAATGAGCTTTCAAGTCATGAAAAGACATAAAAGAACTCAAAATACATATTACTGAATGAAAGACACACATGATCTGAAAAGGCTGCCTACTGAATTATTTCAACTATGTGACATTCTGGGAAAGCTAAAACTATGGATACAGTTAAAAGATCAGTGATTGCAAGAGTTGGAAAAGGGAGAGATAAGTAGGTGGAGCACAAAGAATATTTATAGTGAAACTATTCTGTATGACACCATAATGAGGAATATATTTATTCAAACCCATTGAATGTACAGCACCTAAAGTGAATCCTAATGTGAACTATGGACTTTGGATGATAATGATGTGTCAACCTAGGTCCTTTAATTGTAACAAACGTACCACTCTGATGGATGATGCTGATAATGGGGGAGGCTGTGCACGTGTAGGGGCAGAGGATATATGAGAAATCTCTCCACTTTTCTCTCAATTTCTCTGTGAACCCAAAAAAACTCTGAAAAATGAAGTCAATAAAATAGTGTATTATGTCTTAGACCCAACAAACTGCTAAGAAACATATGTGATATCTTATTTCAAAAACCAGGTAACCTTCATCTTAAGGTAATACAATTGAGGAAATTACAGGTCTCAATGTGAAATGCTTTACTATATAAACTAATATAAACTAAGAGAGAAACACCACAGGAAGGAAAATGCGCCTTACCCTGTAATGAAGAAGCCTTATGTGTAAACACAGACAGAAAACTTTTCCATGGAAAATTAATGCAACTCACCATTAGTAGGGCATCTTGTATGTGATTTTTAGTATTCAATATTTTTAAAGTGTGTACTTTTAAATAATAGGCTTTTTATTGTAATATCATGTAATTTGGCAAGGAAATGCCCAAACAAATCCAAACAAACGATTATCTATTAAAGTACTTTAATGATACAACACTGCAACAATTTCCCTTTGAAAACATGCAGTTCATTGCATTAGACTTTCAAATGAGGAAACTTCCCATCTCTTCCTACTTCTACACTGTGGTTGGATTCTAGTCCTATCATAAAAACAGGAATGAGAAACCCATCAGGGTAATTTGGAATAATCCTTTATGATGACCTATATGAACTTCTCTGTTTCTTCCACTCTCCCTTCACACCCACACAATAATCTTTTCACATACTCTTAAAGAAATTGTAAAGAAAAAAAAAGACTGCCCTTGAAAACAAAGCATTCTAGTAAAAATCAGAATGAGATTAAACATTGAGATTCTATCTTTGGCCAAGTACTGGATTAGGCATTAGAAATATAAAATCAAATTATATATAGTCTTGCCTCTGAAAATGTATGCATTTTAGTAGAAAAAGTACTAAAGTAAATCATTGTTTCAATGATGGGAGAGCAACATTCAAAGGGTAATATGGAAGCACCTAGGAGGAAATGCTAAATTAGATTCAGAGATAAAAAGAGGTCTCTTTGAATAAGTGATGCTCATACTTTTGAAGATTATGTTGATGTTAGCTAGACAAAAACTAAAGAGTGAAGAAAGCTTTAAAGGAAAGGAGGAGCATGACCCATTGTTTCGTTATCAAAGAGACACAGGCTAAACAAATAAAGCTTGAGAACGAGGCAAGACACCTCTGAAAGACACATAAAAGCCGTGAGTCCTAGGCAAAGGAATTTGAACTTTATTCATCAGATTATGGAGAGATGTTGAAGGATTTTCAAATAAGTTAATGACATGCTTGGGCAAGTACATTATAGCAATGGTTCTGACAGCCTTATGAATAATAGTTAAAAAGAGAGGCAATGGTTTTAATTAGGTGGTGAATGCAATAATTCAGGCATAAAGGGTAAAATCCTAACCTAAAGTGATGATGCTTTTATAGAAGGAGTAAATAACTGAGAACTGTTAGCGAGGTAGAATTCGAAGAGTTCATGACTCTTAAATGCAAAAGGTCCAGAAGAGTAAAAAAAGTGAAGAAGTCCCATGGGTTTCTGGTTTATCAATTGGTTGAGTAGTGATACTATTTGTTGATTAATATAGAAAATTTTAAAGTAAGCAATTTTCTGGAAAATTGTTTGAAAATGTTAAGTTTGAGGCTTTTGAAAGACATATAAGTAGAGAGATACCCAAGGTCATTGGATATAGAGATATAGATCCTTTTCTAAAATTAGAATATGCAACTTTGTGTGAATATATATAAAATATGTATCTAATTGTGCAAATAATATATACTCAATATGTTGAGAAGGGAACATCTTAAGTTTAATAAGTATTAATCTCAGTTCGGTAGATTTAAAGATAAGATTTTGTTTGCCCTGCATATACTTTTCCTAGTTTCCAAATTTTATATAATATGTATGAGTTATTATGGATAAAGTCACTTTTAAAGATAAAATTTTAAAAAAAAGGTCAACATAGTCAAAAATACCATAGAGCAGTAGAGTAAACTAAAGTAAGAAAGTATATATTGGTTTGACAATATGGAAGTCATTTGGGGATTTTACTAGCAGTCCCTTTATTTGATAGGTAGAGTTGTAATTGGGCTCAGAGGAAGTAGTGATGCTTTTAAAAATCTTGACTGTAAAAAGAAGCAGCAGTATACACCAAAGAGTGAGGAAGATAGGAATGGCATGAGAAAGGTATTAGTTCAAAGGAATGTCTAATGATGGAATTAACTCAATGTGTTTATAGCTGACAGGAAAGAGCCAATACAAATTCAAAAGTACAAGACAGGAAAGGGTGACAGAGCAATGCCACTGAATAGACAGAAGGACATTGAATGTTAGGTGAAGTAATAGCCTTAGACTAGAAAAGACCTTAACTGAAATAAGTGATAATGAACAAAGGACGGGTAAGAATAGAAATAAAGAGGTACCACTTAAACACAGCCTCAACTCTTTTCCAAACTTCATGTAGGTAACAGTGAGGCTATTAATATACAAGAAGTATTAAATTCCAGTATGATTTTGGAAATTGAAAAGTAGATGGGTGAATGGTAACTGATGGCAAAACTGAGAAAGTTAGCAGTGTAGAAAGCTGAAAAAAAATAGCCCAATGTATATCTCCCCATCTGCAGAACACAGCTTGGAGGAATACTCATGCATATGCTGGCACTGTGGGGTATTCCTCCAGGTAAGAATTTGAGAAAGTTTTCCTCCCCTGAAGACCTGGTCCATCCACGAGGGGAAGAAATGCTCATATTGGGGATTCTTCAAAAAAAAATAGCCAGCCAACTAACCCTACAGTGAAGCCCACTATAAATTAAATACCACCAACAGCATAGAGATGCCCCCCTAAAAAAGAACACTGGAAAACAATCTTGATTAAAATATACAAATATAAATGGAAAACTCAATAGAAAGATTAAAAAAAATAAGGTGGAAAGTCTAGAATTCAGAAGAAATCTAGAAAAGTCAAAATAGAAAAATAAAAGAAAAAGTGATAAGAAAATTAAAGAACTATTCAAGAGAGCCAATACGAGTTCCAGAAAGAGAAATTAAGAAAGGAAAATGAAATGGAGAAAATCATAAAGTGAGTAAGACTGAAAATTTCCCCAGAACTGAAGGGTATGAGTTTCCAGATTAGAAACATCCAGCAAATGCCAAGTTCAATGAAGGAAAATAGAATCCACTGGCACATTTCTCTGGTCAATTAAAAGAAGGAAGTGGAAAGAGGGTCCATCCATAAGGGGGAAAAATACTGAGGAGAAGGAGGGATTATTTTTTCCACAGAGAAAAGGATAAACAGGTCACATATAAAGGATTAGAGATTTGAATGGTTTGGACTTCTCAACATCAGGGCTGGAGGAAAAAAGACATGGAAAGTGGTTTCAAAACCCTGAGGAAAAATCGTTTCCAGCCAAGAATTCTAAATCTGGTCAAACTATCAAGTAAGAGAATAGCATTTTCAGATGTGCTTGATCTCAAAAAAAAAAAAAAAAAGTGACATAGTTACCAACCAGGCCCGACTGGAGCAGGTCAGAGACTCCTAGATGATACTTTGCCAAGAAGAGGAACCTAACATTAAGGGTTGAGAGATTCATGCAACTGGGAAGAGAAAAGGGAAAACCAACTAGATTATTATTAGTCCTGGAAGCAAAGACAAATGTATGTTTTAATTGCCTCCTGTCCATCCCTTTGGTGAGGGAGGAATCCCCATCCTAGGGTTATGGGGTGGCTGAACACAAGACAGCTAACACTGGGCAGATAAGATCAAAAACAGTGTCTTAATAAGAGATACAGCCCGGGGGTAGAGCACAGCACACGCCGTGTAGGCCCACACAGAGGTTGCACACAGCAACAGAGGGCACCGCCAGGGGCTGTGGGAGGCACTCTGAGTAGTACCAAGAGGGCAAGGTGACCCCTGGTTTGCGCAGGAAGTTGTGATTAGCTGGCTTGAGTAATTTCAAGTGCCAGCAAGGAACTGAATGAAATTTATTACTCAAAGATAGGCAGGAACCACACCTGGTCCCCTTGATAAGGAGGATTGTTTGGCTAGGGGACCGTATCCATCAGAGTAGAATGGGGAAAGGAAACATAATCAGACCCTTTGAGGCCTCCTGGTTTCGCCAGAAGTCAACATTGGGCCTTAGTTTCAGGCCTTACACCAGGGTGTTCAGGAAAGGAAAAGTAATTGTGATATTCCTATGACTTAGTCATGGTTAGCATTTACATTTTATAATATACAAATGAATATTACTGGTAAGGAATGCTATATGTGTTCAGGGGAAGGGCTTTTGCTTTGTACAAGAGCTCAATCCTCATATTTCATTGTGGGAAGGCAACAGAAAGTGGCTGAATTGGACAGATCAGTAAGTAGCAACATATGCCTGACATTTATAAAAATGTAATACATGCCCAAAGGGTCACCTAAAAGTGGTTGCTTCTGGAGAAGAGGAAATTAAGGATAAGAAGGTCAGGGATTGCTGTGCTTTCTGGCCTGGTTATCTCTTTAAATTAGCTGCATGAATAACTCAGAAGAAAAAATTGAAACCTATTTTTTTTTAATTAATGAAGATAAGTTTGTCATTTATGGGAGAGACAGTAAAGAATTGTTTGGTGCTGAAAAGGTGAACTCCAGAGATAACCCACAGGGGTCTGAATCCTGGCTATCATCCCCCTCGCTGATCACCCAACCTCTCTTAGCTTCTGCTGCTCCCGCCCCAAAATGGAGCAACCATGTTCTAATCTCCCTGAGGAATCTCTGGTGAAGATGAGATGAGCCGATGTGCATAAAGGACTTGCCTCAATGTCCAGCATGCAGTCAGCACTCAGCTGATGTTGGGATTATTCATGGGAATGAGTTTGATGTTCTCAGCAGAGTGGAAGGCAACGTCACTTGCAGAAAGGAATGGGAGAGGTGGTGAGGTCAGGAGTTTGAGGAATGAGATGAAAATTGTGAAGAATCGCTGAGGGAAATGGGACTAGAACTGGAAACAATTGTGGGAAATTGAGGGCCCAGCTGAGGTGAGACCAAGAATGGGTGGGGTGGGGTGGGGTTGAGGGGGGCACCACAGCCTTAAGGCAGCAGGGAAAGCCAGTGTTTAGGCTGAATGAGGACTGGAGTTCTGTGAACAAAGAGGCCAACATACTTAAAAAATAGTGGCAAGAGAGTGATTGAGATGATGGAGTGTAGTGTTTAGGCTGGAAATGGAGCCAGTGAAGGTCAGGAAGACCCGATCGATGGAGCCCGAGGTTTTGCTGCAGTTGGAGAGGAATGCAGAGGGTAAAAAGGTCTGAGCTAGAGGGAAAAAAGCTCTCCTGGTTTAGAAAGGAGATCGTTCACTTATATGCAGAAGCTAAAGGACAATATAAACCAGCAAACAAAACAGAAACAGGCTCTTAGATACAGAGAACAGACTGATGGCTGCCAGATGCATGAGGTATTGGGGGATGGGGTGAAAGAGGTGAAGAGATTGAGTAGAACAAATTGATAATTACAAAAAAGTCATGAGATTTAAAATACTGTATAGGGAATGTAGTCAATAATATTGTAAAACTATACATGGTGCCAGACAGGTACTGGATATAGCAGGGGAGCACTTTGTAAAATATATGATTGTCTACCCAATATGCTGTACACCTGAAACAAATACAAAATAATATTGAATGGAAACTGTGGTTGAAAATACATATATATATATCAGGGAGGAGGATATGGGGATTGGAGGTTTTATAGCTCCAATGTATGGGATAAAATCAAATACATAACATAAAAAATATTTATCTTATTAACAACAACCTTAGAGAAGAAAGAAGGAAGACCAAGGAGAAAATTTAAAAAGCTGATAATTTGTTGAATACATACCAGACATTTAGATTGTGGGAAGCCTGTTACATATGAATTCCAACTATTTTCACAACAGTTTTATGAGGTAAATAGTAATATCTCCATTTTATAAATGAGTAAACTGTAGCTCAGAGAAATGGAATAATTGGCTCCAAAGTCAATGTAACTTCCACAACACCCAGCTGACAATAAACTCAAAGATAGACCAAGCAGTCTTGACTTGGGGTGGTGGAACATTCAGCCCAATATACAGATGATGTACTTTTGAATTGTATACCTAGAACCTATATAATTATATTAACCAAATTCACCCCCAAAAATTCAATTTTTAGAAAAAGACAGGCTACCTATGGGAACTGGGGAAAGACATAAATTTTTCTGAAGTTCAGTTTCCTTAAAGCAAGTGGGCTGGACTAGGTATTCTTTAACACATTTCCGGAATTAATACCTGTACTTCTGAATAACAATGCCTGTGAGCACCATTTTTCTCATTTGTTAAATGGAAGTAACAAAAATCTAACTTATCCACATTGCAGAGTTGTTATGGAGAGCAAATAAGAGGTGGGCTCAGGGCCATCTTCCGTGGAGGTCAAGCAGAACTTGAAACTAGAAACCCAAACTCAGAAGACAAAGCTCTCCCGTCTTCCTATTTTCCCCTCCCAGGAGCCATCTCTCATTCAAAAATGTAAGCCTTGCTCTGTTTTCTCTCCTCTGTGACCACACAGATGCCACCAACTCATACCAGAAGGGAGCAGGGTTGTGCAAGAGAAGATGAAGAATTCAGTTTGGAGAAAGTTGAATTTAAGATGATTTGAGGGTACTTTAGTCCATCCAGACTGCTATGATAAAATACCATAACGGGGTGGATCATAAACAACAGAAATTTATTTCTCACAGTTCTGGAAGCTGGGAAGTTCAAGATCAGGAGGTTGCCAGATTCAGTGTCTGGTGAGAACTTACTTCCTGGTTCATGGTCAGTGTCTTTTCACTGGAGCCTCATATGGCAGAAGGGGAAGAGTTCTCCGGGCCAGAACTCTTTAGAAAGCTACTGATCCCATTCATGAGGGCCCCAACCTTATAACCTAATAACCTCTCAAAGACCTCACCCACCTCCTGTTATCATCACCTTGGGGGGTTAGGGTTTCAACATTGGAATTTTGAGGAGATGTAAAGATTCAGTCCATTGCTTGAAGACTTCCAGAATGGAGTTGGATATAAATCTGAAGCTCAGAAGGAAGGTGTTGACTGGAGATTAGTGGGTGTTTGGAGCTATGAACATGGATGGAGTCACCAGAGAAAGTGTTGGAAGGAAAAGGGTAGTAGGAGGACACCAACCTATAACACGTGGGCAGAGGAGTCCTAAATGGTGAAAGAGGAAACAGAATTCAGTCAATGAATTAGAATGAGTGAAAAAAATTCTATAATAAAAGGCTAATATGCAAATAGACCAAATGGTGGAACAACCAGTCTCTATGACACTGACCACCAGGGGACCAACACTCAATACAAGAGCTGCCCCTTGGTGGTCAGTGTGCTCCCACAGGGGGAGCATCACTCAGCCAGAAACCAGGCTCATGGCTGGTGAGCCCAGTGGTGATGGTGGGAGCCTCTCCCACCTCTGCTGCAATGCTAAAGATGTCTGACTGACTGCTTAGGCCCTCCCAAGGGCTCCTGAACTGCAAGAGGATGCAGGCCATCCTCTACCCCAGTGCACAAATCTCATGCACCAGAATCTAGTATGCTATAAAGAGATCAGGAGTAAAAGTTTGTTTCAGTAAATAATCTGGACTCTCTGAAAACATATCTCTTAAATTGGCCAAGATTATTTTCATATCCTTTACTAAAACCACCTACATTGTTATGAGGAAGGGTACCCATGTCTAAAGCATGTGCCTGCCTGTTATTCTAATATAATATGCATTCGAAACACTAACTCTGTCGGGTGCTTACTGTTTAATGCAGTATCAAGGTATTTGTTCTGTCGATGATTATTTGGATTGCTGAAATCCTTTGTTTTGAATCAGAGGGAATATTTGTTCATTGCCCTGGAGTTTTTGTTTATTGCCCTGGAGTTTTATTTTGATTGTGTCTGTTTTCCATTTCTTTTCCCAAGAGGACTGAGGCTATTTCGGTGAGAAGCTCAACACTGAATGACTTTTAAGATAAGAAATCAGATCCTCTATCTCTCTGATAACTGTCAATTTAGGCTTTATTAATACATAGTGAGGATTATGGACAAGGAGTTCTCGGTAAATTCTACTACCTCCAAATGTATGAAATGTTTACCAAAAGCCTTGCAATTGTGTTCTAAAATTGGGTCTAGTTTCAAAGATTCATTCTCAAAGGCTCCGATGCTTGATCATTATAATTGCATTCCGTATCGCTGAAGAGTGCCAGATTCATAGCAGAACAGAGGAAGTGTGGCTGAGGCATGCTCTGAAAAACAGTGGGAGAAAGCCCAGAAACAATGTCCTTTTCATGCCGCCTCCCGAGCTGGCCGCTGTGTAATCGGGAGCGCACACACTTGCGAGAGGAATTGAAAAATTGACTCGATACCTAGAAACTAAAAAGGCCATTAAGGAAAGTGGGCTTGTCAAATGGGATTTTTCCCCTTCTGTCTCGAGAACATTTATAATTTCCCTTGTCCAGATAACACAAAGGCCCTCTGCGATTCTTCATACAAAGACTCTACCTTTCGAACAAAATTACTTGGCCTTTAGAATTTTTCCTCTTTGCTGTAAATCACAGTGACTGAGGAGGAGTCCAGATCCTCTCGGCGGGCCCAGACTAGATTTTATCAGGAAATGTTTCATCACATTCTTTTCCTGTCATTACAGCCGATTATCATGTATATTTATGCATTCCTTTGAACAGAAGTGCAATTTGGGGTCTGAAAAGAGCCTGCACAAAAGGGCATTCTTAATTAGACAGCCTGTGTGTCTCCAGACTCATAAGTGGCTATTTAAATTATACTTACCTGTACCGGACAAGCTCCCAAAAGCAAGCTTCTACTGCCTAGCCATGCTCAGCTAATAGAGCTGGGGAACAGTCAGCTGCATTCCACTCGCCCTCACACATTACCAGCTACACATCCGGCTGAGCTCAGAGCCCACGGGTTATTATTGGTAATGATGTTTAAAGCAGAAATTGTTTGAGCATAGCACCCCGAGCTTCTAATTTGACAGTTAGAGCAATCTTGTTGTGACTCGTAAACTTTGCACTTAATATGCCGGGTGGTTAATACATAAATTATGTGTGGAGCCGAATGCCATGTTGCCGACTTACTGCCTGGAATTGTGTCCGGTCTGTGATCAGAAATGAGCATGCCTTACACTTCCAGCCAAAAGGAAAAAGAAAATCCACTCTGCTCTTGCATCATCCAGGTGAAAAATTCTTTGGCAGATTTCACCCTCTCTACAGTGTTTTTGAAAGGGCTGTTTTATTCTTCTGAGTGAACAAAAGGAACAAAATAACTCTCTTCCTTTAAGAGGTAGTCAGCACCTGTGGAGAGGGAGCCCAACTACCATGACTGAAACGGAAAATGCCTGCCCAACCTTTGCCCTGGCCACCGGGGTGAGGACATACAAGGGCTCATCCACACAAAGAGAGCTCAGCAATCAAGTACCCTGTTTCCCCAAAAGTAAGACATCCCCCGAAAATAAGACCTACTCGCTGTAATAAAAGCAACCCCCCCCCCTGCCCCCCGGGGAAATAAGATCTAGCACATCTTTGGGAGCAAAAATTAATATAAGACACTGCCTAATTTTCGGGGGATTTGCCTTTGCACCGGCAGCACTGGGCAGTGGGCCAGGGCGAGGGGGTGAGCAGTGGCTGCAGCTACACTGGTTCCCAAGGCAGCAGGCCTGTGCAGTGTCCTGTGATGGCCACGGAGTCTGGGCCCAGCAGCAGCAGTTGGGAGGTATTCGCTGTTGGGAAGAAAAACTTGTTCTCTACCAGTGCTGGCCCAAATGGTGGGGGGTTGGAGGGGTGGGCAGAAGGAGAAGAGGTAAGGAAACGCCTGTGAGTTAACTGAGGGTAAGCAGGTGAACAGGTGGGAAATGGATCCAGCATGCACGTGGGAAAGCCCTATAGAGACAGTAGCTCAGAGAAGAGGCTACACAGGTTTGCTAGTAATAAAAGGGGAGGGTGACTTAGGGCCTCAATTATAAATTTTATAGATATGTTGGACCATCTGGAATAATAACTACTAATTATAGTGTTAATAATTATTATTACTATTTTATAATTATTTAGTATAATATTACAATACTTAATAATTATTCAGAAGAAGAATACTTTAGAGTAGTCTCTGTTGAGCCACGCAAAGGTCAAATGTTATGTAATTTTATAAGTGAAAACGGCCTGTGAAAAGCTTAGTTTTCTCTCTCATGGATTATGAGATAATCCTCTGTCCACATTTCCTACTATGCTGCACCCTGTTGATTCTCCTGCTACTATTTCTTTGCATTTCACAATCTATAACCACCAATGCTGCTCAGGAATATAGTTCATTTCCTGCCTGAGTGGCAGCCCACGGCTGCAGAGCTGCCTAGAAAATGTGTTTTCATCTGTCTTGCTACCTTCCAGAAGTAAGAGACTTGAACCACGGGAATGGATTTCAACACTGATGACTCAGTCCCATCTCGGATCTCACCCTGGGTTAGCTTGTCTTCCTATTTTCTCTTGAGAATGGCTTGTTGGCTATATTAATAAAATGCTTTCGAAATTTCAGATCCTCGTTTGTAGTGAGTTTTGGGTCACATGTTTGCAGATTGTTTTGTAGACTTAGTGGCAAGTAGGCTGCTTGCTACGCAATGTCTGAGAGAATCTTAATGGTTGTGCTGTGTTGTTATTTATATTGTTGCTGTAATTATTTTAGTGGACTGTCTGCGAGTTTCTTATGAAGCAGAACTGAGACAAGTGTCTTAGCAACAAAAACTTAAGTGGGGTTTTTCTATGGCAGTGGTCGGCAAACTCATTAGTCCACAGAGCCAAATATTAACAGTACAACAATTGAACTTTCTTTTGAGAGCCACATTTTTTAAACTTAAACTTCTTCTAATGCCACTTCTTCAAAATAGACTCGCCCAGGCCATGGTATTTTGTGGAAGAGCCACCCTCAAGGGGCCAAAGAGCCGCATGTGGCTCGCCAACCACGGTGTGCCGACCACTGGCCTATGGTGATATTTATGTCAAATGGCACAATTTCTGTCGCATAGTGTTCTGAGTGTGCTTCATATTGTCTAGCGGTGGGCCACTGCTGTCTGCATGACCATAGAGAGAACGCTGTTTGTGTGAAAAGAGCTCCTTGCAGGAGCGGCTGAAGTGACTATAGTAAAAAATCAACAACCAGGTTTCTGATAGTGTTCCTTCATTATCTGAAACATCACCAAAGGCCAGACCTGCAGAAGCTAAGCTCCATCATGCAGCCATTCTCTCTCTGTGGCACGTAGCTTGGAAATGCGTCCAAGACCATCCCCTGAGGCCTTGGAGGAATCTCCCTTCCCGTGTCTGCAGGCAGCATAGGAATCAGTCTGATTACATCTGATCTGTCCAGCCATCGGCGTGGCAACCACATCAACAAACTGCCTAACATTCCAGCGGAAACTGGGCCTGTGCGGCTAGCATGAGCTTAAGCAAAGAGACTTCTTGGTAAAATGCCTAGAACTAGTGGTGCCATGATATTTGCCCTTGTTTGTTGAAAGCAGGTGCTCACCACAGCGCCCGTCACAGGCACCTGCCAAGCCAGCTTGCCTGACACTGTTTTACAGCACCACCTCTGTGGTTTCACCCTCTGGTGTATTTGTCCTGACTCTGTAACCAACAACTATGCCCACTTACTCCTTAGAATTCCTTTGTCTCTTCTGGGGAAATGCATTTTGTTCCCCAAGAAGGATGTATTTTTCCACACCTGCCTTTTTTTAGTTGCATAAACTATGTAATTTATTGTGATAATTGTTGTGAGCCTAATTTATGCTCCTAAAGCCATTTATATTTCCCTGGAGTTTCCACAATAATTTTAAAGTGACATGTGAAAATGTAAGATTGATCAATGTTTTCTTTGGCTTATAGTTGAATATATTGTACCCATGAATATATTTTACTTTCTAAGCAAAATATTTTGGGCAACTCTAGATTCATGTAAACTCTATGGGTGTCTTCTTGAGCTAACCAAGGGCTCATAAAATAATAGACACTTAGAGCTGGATTAAAAACTCTCTAAATAATGATTTTTAAATTAAAGTCCTAAAATCACAAGGAATTCTGTAGATGTTCCACAGAGGGAAAGGAATTATAAGACCAGAGCTCAGCCCTAACTGGTTTGACTCAGTGGATAGAGTGTCGGCCTGCAGACTGAAGGGTCCCAATTTCAATTCCAGTCAAGGGCATGTACCTTTGTTGCAGGCTCATCCCCAGCAGGGGCCGTGCAGGAGGAAGCTGATCAATGTTTCTAACGCTTTGCCTTTCTCCCTTTCTCTCTGTAAAAAGACCAATAAAATATATTTTTAAAAAAAGAAAAGAGCAGAGCTCAGATGACCACTCCCCAACACACACACACACACACACACACACACACACACACACACACACTTCTACTCCACATAGAACAAATCTACTGTATTGGACTTCTGCCTATAACATCTATGTAAATGGTTCACCTGCTATAAACATCAGCATAAAAAATTCATATATATGGATACAATATTATTTTTCTGAGAAGATATTGGTAGCCCAAATGGCATAAATGGTTAACCACAGCATTGGTTTCCTGTCTCCTGGTCAGGCAATTTCTCTTATCACCTTACTTTCTTCTTGTATTTGTAACTTGCTTATAAAATATGATATGATCATTAAGTTTATTTAAATTTATAGTTATTTTAACTTTTATATTTAAGTCTTATATTTGTTATACATTTAAATATTTAAGTATTTAACTTACAATTATAGCTATAAAGAAAGGCAGTTTAAGTTTGATGACATAGCCCTAGCTGGTTTGGCTCAGTGGATACAGCGTTAACCTGCAGACTGAAAGGTCCCTCCCAGGTTCGATTCTGGTCAAGGGCACATGCTTGGGTTTCAGGCTCGGTCCCCTTTGGGGGGTATTGTGGGAGGCAGTCGATTCATGATTCTCTCTCATCATGGATATTTCTATCTCTCTCTCCCTCTCCCTTCACTGAAATCAATTAAAAAAATGTTTTTTTAAGTTTGACAACATAAACAGAAAGCTCTTTGTCACTTGCCTTGAGCACCGAAAATGGTCAACAAGAAGTATGCTAAAAAGGCATATTTTATGTACTCTGGTGTTGGCCTCATCAAAATTACAATGCATTTCTCTTCTTTTATATACAGATCAGAGAACTGTAAAATACAGGACCAAGAAAGATTATATGTGAAAATAGCAGAATTTTATTCTACTTTTCAAAACAATTTATTACGCTTCTTTGGCCATTATGCAGAGTTTATCCACATACTCCTCAAGTTAGCTAATAAAATATATTTGACAGTCCTAAAAAAAAAAAAGGGTTAAACATTTCAGAAGTATTTATGGCATGCACTTAAGAAGGGTTTTTTTTGGAAGCTGTTAAAGATAGCACCAAAAAAGGGTTAGAAATCCCATTATTCTATCTAAAAAGATAGGTTTCCTCACATTAGTATTTCCAAAACTGGCTTTTCCTTCACAATTTAGTATCAAATGCTTTCAGTAAGTAGCAAGTAGCTCTGAAGTTTCTCAAGGAGGTGATATGATTAGGACCTCGAGACTCTGCTTTTAGCTAGGTCTTCGTGGTGACTTCAGGCAATTCTATCTTGCTTTATTTTTTTTTTGAAATTGCATGGAAAGCTTTATCAAATAAAAATTAATCAATATATTTTACTTACATACATATATTAAGTGTTATGAAGGTTTTGGCCAATAAGGAAGGCAAAATATTTCTTAAAACCCAATAATAAAATTTTAAGACAAAATTTAAAGTAACAAACAGCCCATAGCCACCTGCCTTTTAAATAGGTTGGTTGTGGGGCAGCGTTTGTGCTTTGTGAATCAGACCTATAAGTCTACTAAATTTGCTTGCTTTGCTTTTTTATTTATTTTTTTTAATCTTTATTGGTCAGTATATTAATTACATTGTTCCCTTTTTTCCCTCCTATAGTTCCCCTCCACCTGGTACCCATCCTACCCTCTGCCCTCAACCCCCTGCACTGTCCTCTCCCATAGTTGCATGATTTTTGTCCAGTCTCTTGCTGCACTTCCCACACCCCCTTTCTCCCCAAGAGTTGTCAGTCCATTCTCTCTCTATGTCCGTGATTCTGTTACATTCACCAGTTTATCCTGTTCATCAGCTTCTTAATTCACTTGATTTTTGGATTCCTTTGTTGATAGATGTGTATTTGTTCTTCTTAATTTACACTTTTATCTTTTTCTTCATCCTCTTCTTAAAGAATATCTTTCAGCATTTCATATAGTATTGGTTTGGTGGTGATGAACTCCTTTAGCTTTTTCTTATCTGCGAAGCACTTCATCTGACCTTCAATTCTGAATGATAGCTTTGCTGGATAGAGTAATCTTGGTTGTAGATTCTTGCTGTTCAACACTTTGAATATTTCTTGCCACTCCCGTCTGGCCTGCATCATTTCTGTTGAGAAATCCGCTGACAATCATATGGGTGCTCCCTTATAGGTAACCAACTGTTTCTCTCTTGCTGCTTTTAATATTCTCTCTTTGACTTTTGCTCTTGGAATTTTAATTATGATGTGCCTTGGTGTGGTCCTCTTATGGTTCCTATATATTGGGGTTCGGTGTGCTTCTTGGACTCCTAAGTCAATTTCTTTTACCAGGTATGAGAAGTTTTCGGTCACTATTTCTTCAAATAGGTTTTCATTGTCTTGGTCTCTCTCTTTTTCTGGCACCCCTATAATTCGGATGTTGGTATGCTTGAGGTTGTCCCAGAGGCCCCTTACACTATCTTCAATTTTTTGGATTCTTTTGGTTTCTTGCTTTTTCAGCTGAGTGGATTTTCCCTCTTTGTATTTCAAATCTTTAACTTGGTTCTTGGGGTGCTCCAGAGCACTTTTAGGTCTTTGTATAATATTTTTTATTTCAGTCAGTGTATGCTTAATTTCTGGTTGGTCCTTTTTCATATCCTTGAGAGTCTCCTTTATATCCTTAAGAGTCTCCTTCATTTCCACGTTGGTCTTGATCATTTCCTTGCAGGTCTTGTTCATTTCCTTGTAGGACTCATTCATTTCCTTTGCTGTCTCGCTTATATTCCTTATAGGCCTCGACCTTTTGTTGGAGCCTTTGAAAAACCCTATAACCGTGGTTTTGAATTCCATGTCCAGTCGTGTGTTTTTTTTCTCTATTTCTTTCACATCTGATTTCTTTCCATATCTCTGCATGGTGGCTGCTTCCCTGAGTTGGTCAATTAGCTTTGTGTGGTAGACTTCCTACTAGGGACAGTGGCTCAACCTCCCCAGTTACCTGAGGTGGATATGGGTTGCACAGTCTTGCTGAAGTTAAGCTCAGTTAATCATTGTTTGCACTTGGAGGAGTTGACCTCCAGGCCAATTGTCTGTGAAGCTCAGCTGTGCTCAGGTTGGATGGGCGGAGTCTCCAGGCCAAGCAGACAGCATTAGCTCCACCCTATGGCGGCCCCAGGGACTATGTGCCAGGGGCAATGGCTGCCAGCACCTCTGAGAGAAAGCCGCTGCCGAGCTCCACTGGCTGCCGGGGAATTCATACTCTCCCCAAATGAGTCTGCACGTCCAGTGTCTCACCCAGGGTCGTAAAACAAAGCAGACTGACGGTTTCCCGAATGAGAGGGCAAGTCGCAGATCGCTCTCTGCAGCCAAGCTGTTCACGCAAGCTGCCTTCTCCACAAGCTGGGAGACCCAGCAGCGCCCGAGCTTTGGTGTGCCCTCCCACTGTCCAGTTTTCACCCCGTGTGATAGTGGATTTCCTGGACTTCGCCCAGAGCTGGAGAATCAGTCCAGTGGGACGTCTTTGTCTCCCTGTTCGAGAAAACTGGCCGGTTTTCAGCCACCCGCCCTCTCCGCTGGCGCGCGCTACAAACCTCTCTCCGCATGAATCTTTCAACGCTGTCCGCCGCCGCTCCTCTGAGTCACAGTGTCTTATCTTCACTTTTATTTGTGGAATTTTCACTCGGCGAGCTTTCTGGTGATTCTGGAAGGTGTTTGTTCTTTCGTTAAGTTGTAGTATTAAAATTGCTGAGTATGATGGCAAGATAGGTGTTTTACCTATGCTGCCATCTTGGTTCTCTCTATCTTGCTTTCTTTATATAGAGAGCAATGCTGACTAATTTTATAAGATTCTTGTGAAATATTTTATGAAAAAATATTACTAATGGTAGCAGAACTATTTATAAAATTAGATGCAAAGGAGCCTTATTTAACTATGAAATTTGAATCATGATCCCTATAATGACAACCATATTCCTGGTGGTTATGACCAAGTAAGGAAAGAGACAATATTTAAACAATATGTACAGTGGACAAACTTGAGGTCGCCAGTTGGGTGGGGGGTGTTTGGGTGGGTGAAAAGGGTGAAGGGAGTACAAAGTTACAACATAGTCAGGGGGATGTAAAGTACAGCATAGGGAATATAGTCAGTAAAATGATAACTATGTATGGTGCCGAAAGGTACTAGAATGGTCAGGGAGGTCACTTCATAGATTACATGATTGTATAACCACCACTGTACTATACTAGTATACCTGAAACAAACATAAAGCAAAAAATATTTAAATAAAATAAGCAGTATATATATGTGCATGCACATACATATGCATATATATGGATATATATTTATACATCTATACACTGAGTGACCAGATTGTGATCTCTGAATGCATAATAGTCTGGTCACTCAGCATATATATATATAGGCTTGGTTCATGAATTCGTGCATGGGTGGGGTCGGCCAGACTGTCCAGGGGGAGGGGATATGGGCAGTTGGCCGGCCTGCCTGCTGGTCGAATTCCTGATTGAGGGGACAATTTGCATATTAGCCTTTTATTAGACAGGAAACACTGAGTGACCACATTATTGTGCATTCAGAGATCATAATAATCTGGCCACTCGGTGTATACCTGTACACAAAAGCTTTGTAAGCAGATAGACATAAGTTTCAAACTAAGTTCCATCACATACAAGCTACAAGACCTTAATCAACTTATTGAACCTCTCTCAGCCTCATTTTTTAAAATGAAGGTTCTAGAAATCAATAGTGTACAAGTAAAATAAAACTAGCTGAGAAACTTTATATATATTTATGCATCTATCATATAGCAAACACACCAAAAATAGTATAACATTATATGCTAGGAAGTTTTTTTCAGATCTTGCAAAAGAGATTATTCTATAATTGCAACAAGCTCCACAGGTCTTACCAAGCTCAGCTCTTAGAGACAGGTGATATGTTGATAGGAATCTTGACTTTAGTATTCTTGTTTTTCCAGTATGTGTTTTTGCTTAGTATAGACTCATAAAAGTGGGCTGATGAAAATGAGGCATAACAGTTTACCTGCAGGCAGATCTGCCCCAAGGAGAAACTATGTTCGTAATACATATGTGTTAGATCATGGATACATGAATCTGATGCAGGAAGAGTTTCCTATGAACCAAAGTTAGAGGGACATCACAGTTCATGACATTTTTAATATTATTGTTACTATTAACTCTTAAAATACCATAGTCTTTCACATAAAAATCTCTACCCATCCTTCTGATCACTTCTCTGTCTCATCTTCCCTTGAAGCATGGTCTTTCTTATGAAGCAGTGACTTCCCTTTTGTGGATTTTTTCTGCTCTGGTTTCTGTGTGTTCACACTCTTTTTACATTAAAAAAGCCCTATGCTTGTAAAAATGCCATTAAATCATCACAAAGAACTTTCAAGGCTGAGTAGATTGGATACACTTAACTTTGAATAATGAAATAATTCATTTGATTTGAACAAATGTTGAAGATTTGGAACCCTTCTGTCATTAAAATTCTACATGTTTGCCCAGCAAGTGTAGCTCAATGGTTGAGCATCAAGCTATGAACCTGGAGGTCCTAGTTCAATTCCCAGTCAGGGTTCATGCCTGGGTTGTGGGCTAGATCTCCAGTGGGGGGCATGCAGGAGGCAGCCAATCAATTATTCTCTCATCATTGATGTTTCTACCTCTCTCTCTCCTCTCTCTAATATAATATTAGAGGCCCAGTGCATGAAATTCATGCAGGGGGTGGTGTCCCTCATCTCAGCCTGCATTCTCTCCAATCTGGGACTCCTTGAGGGAGTCGGACATACCTGCCACAATTCAGGACTGCTGGCTCCCAACTGCTTGCCTGGCTGCCTTCCTTATTGCTCCTAATTGCTTTTGCCTTCCAGCCTGATCACCCCCTAACCACTCCCCTGGCAGCCTGATTGATGTCTAACTGCTCCCCTGCCAGCCTATTTGCCCCCAACTTCCTTCCTCTGCTGACCTGGTCACCCCTAACTGCCCTCCCCTGCAGGCTTGATTGCTCCCAACTGCCCTCCCCTGCTGGCCATCTTGTGTCCACATGGGGGCAGGATCTTTGACCACATGAGGGCAACCCTCTTGTGTGTTGGAGTGATGTACAATCTGCATATTACTCTTTTATTAGATAGGATAGAAGCCTGGTGTATGAGTGGGGGCCAGCTGGTTTGCCCTTGAAGGGTGTCCCCAACCAGGCTGGGGATTCCCTTGGGGCATTGGGTGGCCTGGGTAAGAGTCCCATGGTGGTTTGCAGGCTGTCCCACACATCCTGGCATACCAAGTGGAGGCCCTGATATCTGGGATTTATTTATCTTCTACAATTGAAATTTTGTAACCTTCATGGCAAGCAACCATTTTTGTTGGAATTTATTTACCTTCTATAATTAAAACTTTGTAGCCTTAAGCAGAGGCCAGGGCCCACCAAGATGTGCAGAAAGCTTGGCTTCTTCCATTGCCAGGAAACCCAAGCCTCCTTCCAGCTCTCTCCATGGCTGCAGCCCTCTTGGTTGGGATTAATTTGCATACTCACTCCTGATTGGCTAATTGGCATGGCTAGTAGGTGTGGCTAGTCGGTATAGCAGGGTGATGGTTACTTCTCATATTACTCTTTTATTAGGTAGGATAGATAGGAGAGAGAGAGAGAGAGAGAGAGAGAGAGAGAGAGAGAGAGGGAAAGAAAGAGAGAGATGATAGATAGATATAGATGTAGATGTAGGTGTAAATATAGACATAGACATAGACATAGACATAGACATAGACATAGACATAGATAATTTTTTAATTCTATGTGCAGACCTCATTGAAAAATGCTTTACAAACCTGGGCTGAGGGGCCTATCTCTATTTCCACCTCTTTTGTCTCCTTCACTATCAACACCAGCATTGTCACAACCACGGTGGCCCCAAAGGAGCACAATTCTAAACCACAGAGCTCTGTGAAAATTGTCTCTTTACAGCCTGTGTAGGGAAAGGATGGCTTTCGCTTCTGGTGGCAAGAGGAATTCTGCATGAAGGATAAGGAATTACCGTTATAGTAATAGTAATAAGGATAAAATACAACAGAGAATAAGTATTAAAGTGTGGAACGAAAGTGTGAAATGTAATGTAAACCAATTTAGTGTGGAATGTAATGTAAACAAATTGATAAGAACCTTTGAGTGGCCTATATGTAGAAAATAGATAAAGTGACCTATACCATGTAAGATCAGATAGCAAGGCTCCTGGGACCCGCTGATAAGACACACTGAAGACCCCCATTTGAACACATAAAAAGAGGAAGGAACCAGAGGAGATCAGAGAGGCTGTCTGCTCCTCCACAGACTGTCACTCTCCACCCCTCTGCCTGCTTCTGCCTGAGCGCTGCTACGAACCGTGAGCCGTGAAGCCGAGGCTTCAAACAAGACGCCAAGCTGCAGCTGCAATGCCCAATGTCCAGTGTGTGTGTGTGTGTGTGTGTGTGTGTGTGTGTGTGTGTGTGTGTGTGTGTGTCTGTCGGCGCAGACCACCGAGTGACCTGCCAAGGTCTGGAAATGACCAGGATCCTGGTAAATAAAGCATGTGTGATTTGTGCATTGCATGTCTGTCTCTTGTGTAATTTATGCTCGGTCAATATTGAATAAGTACTTTGAGTCCTATGTGTTAGTGTCTGTTTAGAGACTGGCTGAGGCACCCTTGGTCACCTGTGCTTATGTCCTTAAAGGAGAAATTGGGACAATTACTGAACTATCCTGAAGTAAGAGAAGCCTCCCAGAAGAGCCTGGTCCCTCCACAGTGAGAAGAAACTGGAGCACTGGGCAGAGGACAGAGAGAAGGGCAATGAGAAGCTGAGGGCAGGTGCCAGTTTAATCTCTGTGGCCAGGAGGCTGAGCCTTGGGGTTGCAGCAAGGAAGGAAAGCTGAGCCCTAGACTGACAGAACCATGAAACCTAGATGAGACAGATGTGTTTGAAGAGTGAAGGAGGTGACTCCGCTTGCAGGCCTGTCTGAAGCCCAGGCACGAATCTGGGGAGAGGTACCATAAGGAAGTTTGCTTCCACTCCTGGGCCTCAGCGGGCAGCTCGGAGATCCCTACTCAGAGACAAGGATAAGAAACAGATTTAAGGGCACTGAGACTTCAACTGGATGATTCCCCAAGACATCTTCCAAAACCACCCAAGAATGACCAGAAAGTTATTAAAGAGCTGGGTTTCTTAACTTACTTATTGGGCCATCAAGAAAAGAGTTATTGAAAGAGAGAAAGAAATAAAGAGAGAGAGAGAGAGAGAGAGAGAGAGAGAGAGAGAGAGAGAGAGAGAGAGAAAGGGAGAAAGGGAGAAAGGGAGAAAGGGAGAAAGGGAGAAAGGGAGAGAGAGAGAGAGAGAGAGAGAGAGAGAGAGAGAGAGAGAGGAAGAGAGGAAGAGGGGAAGAGAGAGAGAGAGAAAGGGAGAAAGGGAGAAAGAGAGAAAGAGAGAAAGAGAGAAAGAGAGGAAGAGAGAGGGGGGGAGAAAAGGAGAAAGGGAAAAAGAGAGAAAGAGAGGGAGAGATAGAGATAGAGATAGAGATAGATAGATAGAGAGAGAGAGAGAGAGAGAGAGAGAGAGAGAGAGAGAGAGAGAGAGAAATGTTTATTCCGTGGCCAATCAGGGCAGAAAAAACCCAGTAGCAAATAATAAAGTGTCAACCTCCAAAGATGAAATTATTCTGAATCCTGGGGCTTGAGAAAAATGAAAGGGCATATAAAATTATAGGGCATCCAAACACTGGACACAGGGATCCCTTACTGTGCACAGGCTCTTCCTACTAGGATGTATAGATTAACTTCTGTACTTATTATTTGCTGCACAATGATATTTGCTCCATATAAACCCTTATGGAATGATTCTATTCACTTAAGAATGATAGAGAAAAGCTGGCTAAAAACTAAAAAGTATGTATCTATAAAGATTAAATTTCACAGAAACATGGGAGTGGTATTTTGCTTGTAAAATAAGAGCTTACATAGTAAACATTAAATGAATAAAATAATATATTACATGAAATAAACATAAAATAATCTATCATTTACATAAGTCAGATGAAAAAGATTTTGTAAGCTAATAGCATGTGCAGTCAGCTATACTGCTTTTTTTAAGCTACTGCCACTTACCTATGGATATGAAGAGTGAAGGGCTGAATCAGTCTCTGTCACATAACTAAATTTTCCAGAGATCCATTCACCTTCATTCAGCCTCATTCATCCACTCATGGATTCATCAACTCAATAAAACTAACTCTGGGCCTACCATTTGCCAGCCACTGAAGAAATAGTTAGGAATCTCTGCCTTCAAGGAGATTATAGTTCATTAAGGAAGGCAGAGAAATAAAACAAACACTGTCATTTTTAAAAGATCAGTTGTTGTTTTTTCATAGGGAGCACTGGACAGCTAAACAATGCAACAACTGATTTGAATGTTGAGACATGTTAGCTGAAGGTCTGCTGACTTTGAGGAATTGTGAGATGGCCAAGTAAGAAGAAACATCTCATAGGCAATCTATGTATATAGAAAGCCAGTGTCCATGATGATCAGGATGACCAAATGACCGGTGACCCTGAGGTAAATTGAGCATCTCTCAGTCCCTCTTCCCCTCACCCCCCCACAACTCCCTCACCCCCCCCACAACTCCCTCACTCCCCCACCCCCCGTTCCACAGGCTCTGACCACAGCAAGGCAGGCAGCAGGCAGGTGGAGCAGCAAGTGCAGTGAGCAGCAGTGAGCGGGTGGGCCAGGCTGCAACAACTCTGGGCTACTGCATGCAATTTTGCACTCTGGGCTTCTAGTTTAATATATGCATCTACCCTCAAAAATAAGGTTTGGATTTAAGATTTCAGATGTGTTTGCCTTCACGAGTAGCCCCCGATATATATGTCAGAAAATTAGGAAAGTTTAGAGTGAGAAGAACATGGCCCCATGAAGATAACCTCTCAAGGTCCAAGACAAGAAGAATGGCTACAAGAGGCTAAAAGGAACATCTGGAGAGGAAGAACAAAAGCAGCAGAGCTCTGTGTCACAGAGCCCAAGAACAAAAGAAAAGGAAGGTAAAGAAGATGAAAAATTATTCATAAACCACTCACTGGGCTTGTGAATCAGTGGGACACAGTGCTGGGGAGCAGGTTAGGCGGAGGGATGGGGAGGGCATCGGGTTGTAACATGAAGTGGGGGAGAAAGAGTGAGGTGCGGCAACGGAGAGATTTTGACTAAAACAGAAGAACTCTTTCCAGGAGCTTGACCATGGAGTCAAGAAAAGACTGTGGCTAGAGGGGCTCAAGGGAATGAGCAAAGGGTCTGTACAGGGGTCACAAATTCACAAGCACTACCCTCAGGTAAACAAAAATAATGTGGCTTCTTCACGTTTTAATAACTGGTCTTCCACTGGGCAGTGTGCACTAAACCTACTTATTAGAGATGGTCTATTCTCTTCCAGGTTAAACGGTCTCTTTTGGTGAATCAGTCTCTCCAGTAAATGCTCCTCCCAAGTAACAACCTACACGAATGAGACAGTCGGGAATTTTATGTATGTGAGACAGCCTTTCAAATATCTTATAAAAGTCACCTTATTTAACCTGTCATAGCAACTCTATCTTTACTTCAGAAATGAGGGGAATGAGTAACTGGACTGAGGTCAGGCAGCTAATAAGTTAGTGCTGAAACCCACTCTTCAAGCTTGGGCCGCCTGACATCAGCACTTGCACTCTTAGCCACAACACTTGGCTGACACCAAGAAGTCCTCTGAGTCCCTCAGGTCCTCCCTCTATTGGACCATCTGATGATTCCATCTGCTCCCTGGGCTGGTGGATGCTGAAGTGCAATGCCATCAAGCCAGTAAGCACTACTAGGTTCCATGGTCCTAAGCAGGACCTTTTGACATGAAACTTCCCACACACTATGGCCCTTTTATCCTATGCTTAACTTTGCTCAGATTTCTTTGTTCCTCTCCAAAGCATCTAAACATCTGAAATGTCTCCTACAGGCCCGGAAACAAGAAACTGTCCAAGGCCCCTCCTTTTTAAGCACTAGGCACTATTTCTGTACACTAAACGTGACCGCTAGCTGCACCCTCCCCATCATACCTCCCATTATCGCCCTGTGCCTTCCTTTCATTTTTCTGCTTCATCCCTTGGGTCAAAAGGGGAAATGTTTCTCATTGCACTCTGTCTCTGATTCTGAGCTCCAGCTATACTTTGCATGTAATAATCAACCACATTTTTGGGTTAATGAAAGCTAAAAAAAAAAAATGAAATAGCATTTACTTCCCATCAAAGTCTGGCTTCCAAAATGACTGTCTGACCGCACACCCAGGAAACAGCTGTGTGGCTGAGGCTGAGCAGGGTCTCGTCCTATAGGGCAATGTGTCTCGTGGCCCAGCAGCAGAGGTGGGAGGCTGGAAGGGAACCAATATTGAAAGGGGAAATTAAAGTTCGTTGGTTTAATATCTTCAAAATATGACCACCAGATCTGCACCTGAAAACCTTCCTGAGGGTTATAAGTCAGTGCACATAAGCTCTCCTCACTCCTCTCCCCCGACGTTGTTCTTCCTTTTAGTCGGAAAATGGAGTCCTGTATTGGGGCACAGATTTGCCTTATATACTTTTATTATAGCCCTTTTTAATTTTTGCAGCCAGAGTGGGAGAGACTCCAGCTTGTCAACATTTTACATCTTGAGTAAAAAGATTATTGTAACAGGGTTCTTTTATTTAGGAACATATCTGAGTTAGAGGCCTGCTTTAATGAGTCGTACACAAATGAGAAATTTAATACGGCACAAGCAAATATTTTCATTACATAAAGGAGACATATTTTCCTTACAGGAGTTCAGCTTACAGATTTAGAGAGTAATAAAAGAACTACTATCATGATTTACAGCAGGAACACAGACATTCCCGCTTTAAAAGGTGGCATTCATAATTATTATCAGCCCGACTTCCCTATCTGCTTTAATGAATGCTTGCGTGAGTTATACGTATCTGTGTGCAGCAAGCCATCAACCAACATAGCTCATTGCTGGTTCTTTTAATGTAAGTCAGAAAATCATCCACAAGCTCATACAAATTAACAAGTGAAGCAATAAAACTCTAACAGATTAGCATATAAGAAACATGAGCAGACATTTTATACAAAAGAAAAAAGAACTAATAAATATACAGGGAAGTAGCATTGTTCATAATGAAGAAGGCAAACAAAAGACCAATGATGTACTATTAGTAATCATTAAATTAAGAAAAACAGTGAAAAAAAACCCAATTAGAAAGTGGAATGAAAATGGCATACCTATATATTGTTGGTAGCATTATAAATCAATATAACAGCTTTAGAAAACAATTTGGAAATACTCGTTGAAACCATATTATACTCATATACTTGTGCCAAGTAATTCCAAACCTGGAACTTTATCTTAATGAAATTATCCAAAGTAAGGAAAACAATTTGGCTACTACAATAATAATTTGGAGTTGGCAAACTTTTTCTGAAAAGGGCCAGATAACAAATATTTTAGGTTTTGTGAGTCATATGGTTCCTACTCAACACTAATGCGAAAGCAGTAATCGATTATATGTAAATGAGTATGTGGCTGTGTTCCAATGAAATTTTATTTACAAAAGTAAGTAGTGGACAGGATTTGGCCCATGAACCAAACTCAACTTTGGCTATTGCTTATTAATAGAAAATAAGTAGGGAAAATTGAACAATGATCTCAACAATTAGAACATAGTTTCATAAAATATGATAATCAACTCAATGCTTTATTGTGTAGTCATTAAGATAAAAACAATTATAAAAATTGTAACAGCATGGGAAATGTTAAGAACAGAGAGGATACAAAATTATATATACAGCAAGATTATAAACATAAAATTCTATCAGTAGAAAGACAAAGGCCGAAAGGGCATACATAAAATATGCAAATAACTTTGCCATTTTCATCATTAGTATTAAAAAATACTCAAGAGGGAACATAAACCTTGAAACACTCATAGTGGCATTGCATCTGTCCCTTGGTTAGAAAACCACGAGGAGACTTTGAGTATCTCGGTAGCTCTAGGAAGATCATGCGTAGTTTCACAGCCATAAATGAATTCCTAGTCCATCATCTCACAAGCACATAAGCTACATTGGCCACAGATAATAAGATAAAAATTTGCATTATTTAAACATAACTACATGCAAGTCATGAAACCTACTCAAAGGGCCTATCAAGCAACTGGGAGAATAACGACATTGTCACCACAGCGGATGGTGGCTCACATATTTTAGATAGAGTCCTTATTGAAGCATACCAGATGCCTTTCTTACACCAAATTCCAGATTTACCAGCACTTAAACAAGGCTATGGAATTCCCATGTCAAGCTTAACAAAAGGAAGAGTTTGATCTAAGAGAAAGGTTCCATCACCATTTGAGGAAGATGAGGAAAAGAAGAAATTTTAGCACAAATTAGTCCACTGAACTGAGTGTAATAATAGATCTTGTAGGTATTAAGGATTGTCATTTTACTAGAAGGGAAGAAATTATTGGACAAGATATCAAAGAATTCTTCCAGGAAATGTAAAATTACCATTTTTTTAAAAATTCCAAAATCTATTTGTCATTTCAGTTCAATTCAACAAAATTCACCATTGTCTAAGATCTGTAAATGTATAACTCTTTTTACTACTAGAGGCCCAGCGCACAATTAAATCATGCATGTGTAGGGTCCCCTACGCCAGGGGTTGGCACCCCGCAGCTCATGAGCTACATCCAGCTCTTTGTGCCCCTTGAGTGTGGCTCTTCCACGAAATACCACGGCCTGGGTGAGTCTATTTTGAAGAAGTGTCATTAGAAGAAGTTTAAGTTTAAAAATTCGGCTCTCAAAAGGAATTTCTATTGTTGTCCTGTTGGTATTTGGCTCTGTGGACTAATGAGTTTGCCGACCACTGGGCTAGGCCTAACCTGCCATCAGGGCCAAGTCTGGCACGCTCCGCAGACACTGCCGACGGCCCGCAATGCTCCAGAAGTCCTGCCCACTGGGGCCACCACAGGACCCAGAAGGCCCACCCGCCTCACCCACTGAGGGGCCCATCAATTCGCCTCCTGGTGAATCCAGGAGGTTGGTCATGACACCATGATGACATCATGACCACAGGTCTTTTGTGATATAGATATTCTAAGTCTTCAGATCGTGTTCCACATAATAGAGGTTGAACATAATGTATTGATAAGTAATTAAATATATTAAAATAATATTCATTACCATATTGTTTTCTAAATTAATAAGTTATTACATATTGTTTTCTAAATTAATAAGTTATTACATGTTGCATGATATCCTCTGGCCATCTCTTTTGAATCAATTGAGGTTGAAAGCACTCAACTCTAGAGAATTTTCAAAAGAATCTGTCAAATGATATGGAGAGACAGAGCCAGGCATGCAGCTACATCTTATAAAACATACATTTTCACCTCTGTAGATCATAATTTCAGCATTTGCGACGTTTTGAGTGCAGACACCACAGGCAGTAATAACTGGCTTAAATGCCTTCATGGCACAGCTGTTTGCAACAATACCTCCATTCATAACTCTCAAAACACAAGATGACAGCTACAAGTGCCTCGAATGAATATATGCTCCTCTTTACATTGTCCCACAGGTTAACTCCCAGGGTGCTCTCCGCTCCACACAGCAGTAACTATAAACGAAAGCATTGCACCTAAAGTTATTACACAAGGCCATGGGCAATGACAAGCATCCTTGTGTTTTGTCAGCGAGGAATCTATATTTGAATTACACTGCAAAATCGTTCTTTGTGTTACAGTGTATTTGTTCATATTAACATAAAACCTTCAAAACAGCTTATCTGATTGTTGCTAACACTATAGGGAAAAGGGAGAGAGGGAAGACCTCGCTCCTTTCTACCTCACAGTGATGCTGATCTTCACTCATATCATAGGCAGACTTGTTCTGTGCATGTGTCAGACAAGCTGACGTCACTCAGCCCCAGAGGCACATTTGCCCTGCTTAGCGATCACCCAAGAATTAGAAGTCTCCCGCCCAGCAAAGCCTTCTATCAATCTTAGAAAAGACATTTATTTATCTTTCTTGAGTTACATACACATTCCAGAATCAATCCTTGGCACTCCGATAATGAGGTTTAGTCACATGCTTACTCAGGAAGTGGGGACAGGCTGTGCTGATTGACATTGCCACCTGGACCACTAAGAGTGGGGAGGAGTAGAGGATGATGGGAAATGATGCTGAGCAGACAAAAGCTCCAGTTTCCACTAAGCCCTGTAGACTGTCTCCCTTCCTAATGAAGCAACAGGCCCTGGAGAACAGATTTCCACACTGTTCGAAAGATCACCCCAATGAAGAGGATGAAAGCTAGAGGGGTTTTTTTTTTATTACTTTTCATTTAGGAAAACCTTTAAACCAATCATTCAGCACTGACAGACCATTTGCACCTGAACCAACACATGAGTGATCATTTGTCTATCATATTTCCAATGGGGATGGTGATATTTGACATTTTCTGAAAATTCTTAAATTGTGTGACTAACATAAAGTCATGATTTGGAAGAATATAATGCTTAAATAGAAAATAAATCAAGTGAATCTTGAGACGTTATACTCAAAGCTTGAGGGGGGGGGGGAAAACACTTTGATTTTATAATGTGGAAAATAAACTATTACCTAATGAAACTTGATCACTTTCATAAATGAAAGGAATGAAGAATCTCACATGAGTATACATTATCAATTTAAAAGTCTTTCTACTTAATTATGCAAGTCACAGAATATAGTTTTTCAGTATCACTATTAACTCCTGTTTCCCCTCTTAAAATAGCAAAAAACATTAGGTTCAAAAGTAGCCTGGCTGAAGTGCCTTGGTTGCTGAGCATTGTCCTGTGCACCGACAATTCCTGGTTCGATTCCCATTAAAGGCACATAGCTGGGTTGCAAGTTTGATATCTGGTCTGGGCATGTACAGAAGGCAACTGATTGATGTTTCTCTCTCACATCAATGCTTCTATCTCTCTTTCCCTTCCTCTCTCAAAGCATGTACTAAGATAAGGTGAAAACACACATAAAAAGGATAAAAACGGCCCAGCCAGTGTTACTCAGTAGTTAAGCATCAACCTATGAACCAGGAGGTCACAGTTTGATTCCCAGTCATGACGCATGCCCTGGTTGTGGGCTCAATTCCTGGTAGGGGACATGCAGGAGGCAATCAATGATTCTCTCTCATCATTGATGTTTCTATCTCTTCCTCCCTCTCCCTTCCTCTCTGAAATCAATAAAAATATTTTTTAAAAGAATAAAAACAAATGGCTGTTCTTCTAGCTCTTTCTTTAAATGTTGACAAAATTAGGGAATTGGAATTTAGAGGTTTGAACATTCACACTGACCTCTGCTGCTCAGGAAAAGAGCTCTCTCAGCTGGCAAAACAGGATTTCAGATTTCCGAGAGGGGGAAAGAAATCTCTGAACCTAAGAACAGTAATTTCCTGCTTATGAAGCAAAGGTTGGCATCTATATATCCTGCCTGCTGTGTAGCCTTTATGTCATCATGGAGAACTTGTCTAGGGGATGAAAAATGGTTAGAAACCAGAAGAATAACTATAGAAACTGTGAAAAACAAAACACTTCACTATAAATGTAACTTTGATGTTATTACACATGCTGTATGGGAGACAAAACAACAGCTGGGCTGGAAATTAAGAGAAAGAGTATGATTTAGTAAATTTACTGAACCCAAACATTTAAGAAATAGGTAAATGCTTTTGCTAAAAATCACCAATCTGCTATGAAAGGCATTTCTTCTGCAGGAGTGTCAACCAGGTAGGATATATTTCACAGTCTTTCAAATTGACTTCATGGAATCCTAACAGTACTTCTTGTCATTTCTGAGATATGACAGAAATCTCTTTCCAAGGACATGGTTCTGTTTCACTACACTAGATAAAAGAACTTACACAATGGTTTTTAAACCTTTGTTTCTTTACTAAAGCCAGCTGAAACTGAGAGGCGTTTTATCTTTAAACTGAAATTTATCCCCCACTTCATGTATCCCTTCTTGATCATTGACAGTATCATTTTTACTGAACTTTTCTTAGTTTGTATATAAAGTTTTTCTTCCTTTCAAATATCCCAGGTACGAGGCTTTAAATAACCACTTGTTTTGCGCTGTTCTCAGAAGAATGTTCACCTAGCATTGCCTTGAAAATAGATTTTTTACTAATATTTTCACTTACTTTTATTTAAATATAAATACAAATCTACTATTCCATCTGCCATATAGTCCCTTCACTATTCTACAAAACAAGTCTTCTAGTCAAGTATCATTCAAAACCCTCAAACCTTGATGTAATTAATAATAGTTAACTTCTTTAATCTTAGCAGTCCATCTCATCAAGTAAGTATTCTTTCACTTTGAGGGTTTTATTTACACAGAAAACTAAATTAAAATATAACTAGAACAGGGTATGAAATGTAAAATGGTTAACTATTACAGAAGGTTCCCTTTAGCTGTAAAACATTTTGATCTTTGATTTCAGCTTATCTGGAGAGGTGTTCTCAGAGAGGTTGGACCATGCCATAAAGAGGGTGGGAAAGACGCCATGACTCAGTTTTACTGCCGATAGTTCTGGGAGACCAATGCTACCCCTGTCGCTTAAAGGTCAACTGACTTAGCAAAAAGTTATCTCCCTTGCCTGGGCTGTGAAAGAGTCCAACCCACCCGTCTGAGCGTGTCTCAGAAACTGAAAGTGTGGGCATGATCATTCAGAAGCCTCTTCTAACGCCCTGCCACTTTGGAGTCCTGCTCACTGAGTATAGCACAACATGGAAAGAGTCATTTGTCTTCTTGGATCTTCTTCACTACGGAAAACCACCCAGCTTTGGCAGTCTGGCGGCCTTCAGTTCCGAAGCCTGGTGGCGCACCTGTCTGGGCATGCTATGCCACCCTGCCATCCAAGCCTCAGAAAAGACTGCTGGAATGGCTGCTGAGAAAAATCCCAATCAGACTTCAGTGCCCCAAATTGTTGGGTCTCTCCAAAACCATCGCGAATTGTTTTTCTCCTGGCCTCTGAGACCACGTAATTGATTCTGTCTTTCTCTTCCCATTGGCTGCTAGAGCCAGCTCTTGTTTCTGGCAATGCTCTAGACCAGATAACCTGAAAGACCCTGCCAATAAAAATGACTAAAATGTTGAACTAAGAAAAAAACTAGATTTATGTTTACACTGTTGAAGTGGCACAAAAGAAAGAAGTCCACAAAGGCCAAAATTAAAGTGAAAGCAGAAACCCATAAGTCAAACAAGTGCCAGTGTCAGCTTTTCCTCTGAGGACTTCTGCTAAACCCTAAAGACCCTGAGTTTCCACTAGACCACTTGCATGGGGTGTGGAGGACGGGAGGTTAAAATGCATCCCAGGTGCGCAAGAGCTACCCAACCCTAGTCTGAGGACAACTGAAAAATAAGCCCATTCCCCACCTCACAGAAATGAGCAGCACAGATATTTGCCTGTCTCCACCTTAGAGCAAAGTAGAAAAAGAAGAAAATATCTTGAGAATTTATGCCATTGAATTTCAAAGTCACCTGCCTATGTGATGCAGAACGCTTAGCAGAGAATTTTAGTTAAAGTGGTCCAGTTAGCTGAAACCGGTTTGACTCAGTGGAAAGAGACTATATGGCAGACTGATAGAGCGTTGGACTGCGGACTGAAGGGTCCTGGGTTTGATTCCGGTCAAGGGCATGTACCTTGGTTGCGGGCACATCCCCGGTAGGGGGTGTGCAGGAGGCAGCTGATTGATGTTTCTCTCTCATTGATGTTTCTTACTGTTTCTCTCTCTCTCTCTTCCTCTCTGTAAAAAATCAATAAAATATATTCTTTATTTATTTTTTTAAATATATATTATTGATTATTTACAGAGCGGAAGGGAGAGGGATAGAAAGTCAGAAACATCGATAAGAGAGAGACATCGATCAGCTGTCTCTTGCACGCCCCCTACTGGGGATGTGCCCGCAGCCAAGATACATGCCCTTGCCGGAATCGAACCCAGGACCCTTCAGTCCGCAGTCCAACGCTCTATCCACTGAGCCAAACCGGTCTCGGCAATAAAATATATTCTTTAAAACATAAAATAAAGTGGTCCAGCTAAAGAGTATGTGTGTATAAGATGTCTGACAAAAGCGAATGCAAGCTCTCTTTGGAAGAGCATTACTTTAATCTAGACATTAATGAGTTTCCATTGTTAAAAAGTATATGAGCTCCAAGTAAAAGTAGGCACAAAATACTCATGGAAACAAAAAGCATATAGGAGAGTCAACTAAACAACAGACAGTAGGAAATAACCATGCAGACTTCAGATATTTGAATTTTCAGATACAGAATAGAGCGTAATTTTGTGTATGATCTTAAAAAAAGATAAGAAAAAGAAAGGGACTTGAAAATAGGATTAAGGAACATCAGATTATAGAAAACACTCAAAGTAGGTTATTAAAAGAATCAAATAGGCTGAAACTGGTTTGGCTCAGTGGATAGAGCGTTGGCCTGCAGACTGAAGGGTCCCAGGTTCAATTCCGGCCAAGGGCATGTACCTTGGCTGCGAGGACATCCCCAGTAGGGGGTGTGGAAGAGATAGCTGATCGATGTTTCTCTCTCATCAATGTTTCTGACTTTCTATCCTTCTCCCTTTCTATCTATAAAAAAATAAAAATAAAACAATTTTTTTAAAGGAGCAAATAGAAATTTAAGAAATTGAAATCCTAATGGAAAGATTAAATAGAATAGATAAAGCTGAAGAGAGAATTGGCAAACTGAAAGATAAATCCAAAGAAACTATCCTGAATTTAGCTAATGGAGTAAAAAAGAACAAAATATTTTTTAAATATTTTGAAAAATAAAGGTTTACCATTTTTTCAACCAGAGTTTCAAAAAACCAGAAACTAGCTGAAAAGACAATATTAAAGAGAGAATGACAGAGCAGCTTCTCACTGGTGACCCCCAGGAGCAGTGTGCACGCTGACATTTTAGCCCTTGGATCTTTTGGATAAAACCAAGATGATAAAAGCCAGACTCATTACAAGTTACCTGTAGTAAAGAAGGGGTGGATACTTAATCTGGCTGGTCATGCCTCAAAAGATCTCCCCAAAACCCATCAGGGCAACGGGTATAAATGCCTGAGGCAGAAAAGGTGAAGTCTAATGGCTTCAGCAGTCACACCTAGGCCATATGGAAGACCCAGAAAAATCTTGGGGTAAGTTGACCAAGACTTCAGAAAGGACATGCTAAGACTGAATGTCTGCAATGTTACTGCTAATGGCTTAGAAGTCAAATTACAGATATATCAACCCCAAATCCCTGGATTATACTTTCCAAAGGGTCAGAAAAGGATAAAGTGGAGAAATTCTTAACATCTTCTCTTTCACTTCTTCGTATTCTCTTTGCTCTTCCCTGGACCCAAAATTCCTCCCTTTTTCCTCTAATGACTTAGATTTCCCCAAATAACCACATGCTCACCATAGCCCTTAATCTACCTAAGAGAATTTTAATTTTTTCATAATCTGTTGAACTGTCTGTTCCCTCCACTTCTAGCTTCACATTGAATGTTCCTATAAAGTACAAACCTTATATTACTAGTCTTTGTGACTTTAGGATCTCTTGGGATTCAATGCCTTGTATGTAGTTCAATATGATATACATATATATATATATATATATATACATATATATATATAATATACATATATATATATTCCTAGCAATTACACCCTAATGAGTCAAAAAGGCTGAACTTTGCTCTTTGGATCATAAATTAAATATAAAGAGAATTGTAATCATTAATTGAGCATAAAGAGAATTGCATTTACTTGAGAGCAGCAAAGAGGGTTTAAGAATAGCATAAAAGAATGAAATAAATTTCCTTCTGAAGCTAAAAGAATTAAATAAATTTTAACATTTCTTGCACTTCTCTTACTATCCTGATTGAAGTGATTTTGCTAAGAATTAATTTCCTTCCAAAACTGTTGAAAGATGATTAGCATTCCTTATATTCCAGGCTGCATAAATTTCATAAAACTTCTTTTTAAACTCTTCTCCCCCTGAGCCTCCTGGGCCTCAGCAGCTGGATGTGTCTTGCCTGCGTGGAATCAAACAGCATTAATGCCCTCCCCCCCGCCCCCCCCCCCCCCGCCACTGGAGCTGTCATTCAACACGAATCTTTCTCCCTCCCCCCCACAAAAAAAAATTAACAATTTACCAGATTCCTCATTAATTACAGCAGAAGGTTTTGAAAAGGCTTGTGCTCTTCTGGTAAGTGATGTGAACCCCAAGAACGGAGTTAGAAAACCAAATGTAAACATAAAGGTTATTGTTGCCTACAACAGTAATCCCTAAGTTATTTATGCCCTAAGAGAGGTGAGTAATATTATAAAGTCAGGGGTATATTTAATATTTATTTTAGTAGATTTTCATTTTGATATCACTTCAAACTTACAAACGTTGCAAAAATATTATGAAGTCCAGTATACACTTTACACAGGCTTACTATTTATTAACCTTGGCCACTTTCTCTCTCTCTCTCTCTCTCTCTCTCTCTCTCTCTCTCTCTCTCTCATTATGTATATAAATCATGTGAGAGTAAGTTACATCATGGCCCTTTACCCTTAATATTTTAGTACGTATTTCTAACAACAAAGACCTTCTCTGACATAACTGTGGTAGACAGACAGACATGAGCAGAGAAAGGTCAATGAACCAGATACAGAAGGTATCCCCCGCAGACAGGCCCTGGTGCCTTGAAATGGGCAAAACTGAGCAAATAAGAACCTCACGCCCAGGGTAAGCTTTCCTCCCCAGCATATCACTGGCTATGTGGTTTAAATGTCCTGGTCTTTCATGTCACTGGTCACGCAGCTTGGACCCTCCCCTAACCTTTTATCCCCCCACCCCACCCCCCACATGCCAATAATCATGTGGTAGAACCCCTGGAGAAGGAACAAGGGGCTGTAGAGTGCCTCAAATGACTCTCTTGCACAACCACTGCCTTAAGGATTAGCCCCTAGGAATAACAGCTAGGTCTGAGTTGGGTTCCAGCTCCAGGCACAGAAAAGCAGCAAAACCAGATGGAGAAAGGAAGCCAAGGCTGACATCAGGACCTTGTGCAATGACTAGCGACCCCCTGCCCTAGCGCCTACCAACCAGTGGCAACAGTGACCCTGAAAGGACACAACTGAAAAGCTGATAAATATTCTATTTCGATCTCCCCTGGGACCACCCCAACATCCCCACCCTTAAAAGCTCTTTGGATGGAGGATCTGGTGCCTCTCTCTATGCAATACACCCTTCCCCTTTCTCCAGTCCCTTCCCTCAGGCACATTTTCCCTGCCTCTCTCCTCCTCAGCTCCGAGGGCCTTTCTTTTGCCTCTAGAACTTGTTTCCTGAGCCCAAGCCCAGCTGGCTCACTTTTTCTACCGCTGTGACTTTCTACGTAAACTTTCTCTTATAGTGTGAGTCTCGGCTCTGAATTCTTTCTTGGGCAGAACTCAAGTACCAGGTTGCTGAACAGAGCGAGGTCCAGTCACTGGTAACATTCTGATACCATTTTAGCCACCAACATAACCACAGTGCAATTATTAAAATCAGGAAATTTAACACTGACACTATTATTAATCATGGTTTGTATTCAAATTTCGACACCTGTCACAATAATAGCCTTTACAGGGCGTGTTTTCTTCCCAAACTCAGGATCAAAGCCAGCATCGCATATCGCATGTGATGGTCATGTCTTACTTTAGAGTCCTTTAATCTGGAATAGTTACTCTGCCTTTCTTGGTTTCATCGTTATTTTTAAGGGTTTAGTCCAGTTATTTTGTGGAATGTTCCTCAAATGCAGCTTGTGGGCTGAAACATTCATGATTGCAGTCAGACGATGCACTTTGGGCAGACATTGCCACAAATGGTTATGCATCAGATCAGAGGGTCATTGATACTTTGGTCCATTATTGGTGACATTAATTTTAAAAAGTGCTTATTTAACTACATCAGTAAATGAAGAAGTGATACAAATATAGATTTTTATGCAAGCTTACAAAAAAATGAACCAAATACAGGAAATGTGTGACATTGAGAGAGGTAGCATATACTCACACTAGTCCCTTTTGATAAATAGGCAGGAAAACAGATGAGTCCTTAAAACCAGAACAAAGGACACCTTGTGAGAAGATCAGGGAGATAGGGACATTTGAATATTAAGGAAAAGCAAGCTGCTAATAGTTTCAGAGGATCTGTAACCAATTGGGGGTCATTTAAAAAATAATAATTAAAATTCCCCTAGATTCCTTTTCCAGAACATAATTATGTTTATAAATCATGACTGCTTCATGACAATGGAAATATTCAGCCCATTTCGGGGGGGGGGGGGGGAGTGACTTATTTTTAAGTTTCCTTTGGTTCAAAAGCTTTTAATTTTAAAAGGGTTGTAAGAATATGTCCTATGACACAGCTTTTATAGAAAAATTATAATATATGTGAGTAAACATGGAAATAACAGTATATAGATTAATATGTATGTATAGGTAGACTAGTAAAAATACACGTTTTAATGTATACCAAAAAATGGAAAATTTGTTTCATTCTGTTAATAAAAATCATAATCCACAAAACTAAGTCAGCTAAAATCACCTTGGCTCGCCACTTTTTTTCAGTTATGAAGTTTCCATGTGTAACAGGCAGCATTTTCATGTACAAATGATACTCAGAAATCTCCTGTGGTAGTTTTAGTCCATCCCCACAATTGGATAGAACGCAATGCTATTTAGAGTAAAGTAGAAGGGAATTTCAGTACATTACGCGACGTGCAAACTGTAATTTCGGTCCCAATTTTCAGAAATCGGTCTGCTAGAAAAAATAGCTTCGCTGCAAGGCTCAGCCCACCCTATATTTATGCAATGCTCTCGGCGTGTAGACGTGAAGACCTGCAGGGTACACAGAAGTTACTTCCTTTCTTGTTCACTCAGCACCCAGTGGGAGGTGCAGATATCTTTTTTTCAGATGATGCCGTGGTGGCAAGAAGCTGGACAAGGAGTTACACTTTTTGGTCTTCATCCTTATCATCCTCCAAAACTCAAGGACGTGAATGTTAATGAGACTAACTCATGTGCAAGTCACCATTGGAAAATATGGGATAGAATTATAAGAAGAAGATATCCCATCACTTGTGGGGGTGCCAGATGTAGCTCGGGGGGGACCAAATGTATGGTGGGGGTCTCCCTTTTCCAGGTCCAGCACGGAAAGAGAAACGGAACTGGTTCAGAATGAAGGCGTCCGGGGATTAAGAAAAACGAAGAAAGAATAGAAGAAAGCTGGGTGTCGGGTGGGACGCTATCTTCTCGCTCATTGAGAGACAGGGACCTGGACCCCAAGAGGCAAGTTTATTTTATACCCCCAAAAAATACCAACAAGTTATACCAAAAGATCAAGACAAAAGGAGAGTATCTGCATTCTTGAGTAGGCCCTGAGCATTTCTCGTGCTTGACTGGATTTACATATCAGAAGTCCCACTCCTGGACACCTGGGTAAAGGTGGAGGTCAAGCTGATAACACATCAGCCTTTTTGGTGAAGCGTGTTCCCAGGGCATGGCTCTGCCTGTCGCCTTGAGTTCAGCTGACAATAATGAAAGAAATGCCCAAGTGCCTTCCCAGGGGGCCCTCTACAATTACTTGAGCTGTTTAATATCACCCAAGGATTGTGACATAAAACAAATACAAATAATTTTTAGATGAAGTTGCCATAAAATATTACAGTAATTAACAACCCACTCTGTGAGAGAAGGCATCTAGCACAGATTTGTAAAAACAAGGTGCTAGAGGAGCCGGTGGACTGAGCTCTGTGGGTGTCCTGCGTTGAGAATCCTCCTAGACATTTAATCTCCAGGAAAATGGATTTGTTTAAAAATAGTTCTGTCTTAGACATCAGAAAACAATCTTTCTACCCTTCTAAACTTCTGACGTGGGGTCTAAAATGGGAAATTGTACAACGGTAAGGGACATTCATGGCCAAATGAAGAACATTTCCAACACATTGTTGTTCTAACAGAGTTCCTTGTGTCAACTCCCTTTTGTCCCATTCACTCTGCTGTCTACACAGTTATGCACTTTCTCTTTGGATCACCTGTCAACAGCTGAGCCCGCATAAGTGTCCCAGCAGAAGGACTCATGGAGAAACTTGGCCTTGGCTTGGTCTTTACAGCTTCTGGTTCCTGAGAAGATAAGAAGACTTGGCCACTTCTTCATGTCAAATCCCTGGATCAGATGGAGAAATGCGTGAATTATTCAGTCATGAAGTGAATCACTAGCAGAGGAAGCAATGGCTGATTCTTGGATCCTGCTCGTTACCCTTCCTGTGGGCCTTGCATGTCACATCCGTGAGGAAAACTCTATAAAATGAACAGCAGCACATTAACCAGGGAGCGGACGATTCGGCACCAGCTCTTCACAACCTAACAGCTACACACAGATGGTTCTACGGGAGCCTTAAAAATAACCCTATTTATCTAGGAGGCCTTACAACAGAGCTGGTCATTTTTACTCCTTTATTTTTATCTCTATGGAAAAGGCAGGAAGCTGTTTATATGAAAATTGCTGCTTGTTGCCACGGATGAAATGCAGTGAGGCTAAAGAAAGGCTAGAACAGGCTAAGCTAAGGCATAACAACAGATATGAATATATGTAAACGAAATGCGGCAACCCCTATAGGCGGGAGGGAAGCCACAGCTCTTTAAAACAATTATTTCTTTTTTGAAAGCAGTTCCTCCGGTTAGGACCTTTGACTGGTTTTCACACAGGTCGCAGAGACTAATTTGAAAGAAAACTACATTCCATGCTGTTGGAAGTGAGATGAAATAGATAAGTCCACGTGGTTTAAGAACTGAAACGGACCAGACTTGTGGTCAGTTAGGTTCTGGCAACATGGATATCATTGCATAGTTTCTTTATGATGCCTTCCTCTTTGGGGATCATGAAAATAACGTTGACCTTAAATGGTCAATGTGAGCGTCCCCCTGCCCCAGAGAGCAACACCGTGTGGTTTGAATCCCATGTTGTCTTTATAACTGATGTACAACCTCACTTTTCTAATCTAAAAGGAAAGTAAACATAGAAAGCAGCAAAAGATGACTATCAGCCGCCTGGATTCCTGGCCTGATCTCTGAGCAGGAAAAAAACATCTTAGACAATGAGGCTTTGAAGTGGTTTTTCTTTACGAATCTAAGGGACCACTTGAATCTCTCACATATTTTAACTAATCCAGATCCTGAAAAAAAAAAAAAAGTTTTGGAAGCCATTCAGATATGGCGAGCCCCCTAAGCCTAACATTTCCACAGCTGACACGATTTGTTGGCTTGTGAACTTGACGTCAAAAATGTCTACAGCCTAAGCCCCACAGGGGCCTGGCGCACAAAACAGTCCCTCTCTTCTCCTCCTCCCACGCTCCTGGGTGCTGCCTCCAGAGAGGACTGTGGGAAAGAAACTGATTCAACCTCCCATTGTGGATTTCACTTCTAGAGCAACAAAATCAGAAGTGTACTAGGAGAGACAGAGGCTGCTTTTGGTGGGGTCTCTCTTTCAATAATTCATTCCTGATAGGCTTGTTTATAACAAAGGAAAAAAAAGAAATACAACAAAATCATCTATGAGTAAGAGCTAGTTAAATATGTTATGGTCCAATGAGCCAATTGAAGAAAACGCAAAAGTTTAAAATCCATGAGGTAGATGATATGTATCGATATGGAAAAATAACCAAGACATTGTTAAGGAGGGGAAAAATCGGCTTGCAGGTCAACAGGAGTACAATGAGGCCATCTGAGAAAAAAGAAAGAAAGAAAGAAAGAAAGAAAGAAAGAAAGAAAGAAAGAAAGAAAGAAAGAAAGAGAAAGGAAGAAAGGAAGGAAGGAAGGAAGGAAGGAAGGAAGGAAGGAAGGAAGGAAGAAAGAAAGGAATAAATAAAGAAAGTAATAAAGAAAGATAGGAATAAAGAAAGGAAAAAAGGAAAAAATAGTGAAAAAATAGCCATATGTATTTTAAACTTTCCAGAAAGTTTATGTTTATGGGAAACATAGCTGGTAGTTGTCGCTCCAGGCCTGGTCTCTCAGTAGAGGCCCGAATGACACTTTGGGCTGGTTAATTGCTTGCTATGCGAACTTCCTGTGCATTGAAGGATGTTTTGCAGAAACTGGATGTTTCTGCTAAACACACTCAGCAAATCCCCATCCCAGGATGACAACCTAAATGGCTCCAGACATTGTGTCCCCTGGGAGCCAAAATAGCCCCACCCAGTTGAGAACCACTGCTGAGGAGTGAGGCTGGGGGGAGGATTTTACTTTTCATCTCTCCTATTCTGAACCATCTTTTATATTTTTTGTTTCTTTGAATTTACCATGAACATGTTCTACTTTTATAAGGGGAAAAAAGAGGTATTATCTATCTATATAAAACCCTAATATGCAAATTTGCTGAACAGAGGAATGACCAGTTGCTATGACACACACTGACCACCAGGGAGCAGGTGCTTAACATAGGAGCTGCCCCCAGCCCACAGGCCCCAACCAGTGACAGCAGTGGGGGTGGGGTTAGCGAACACGCAGCACAGGCCAGCCAAGGCAAGTGCAAACAGGGGCCCCCCATCACCCCAGCCTGTTGCCCCACAGATCAGCCCTGATCATCAGCCAGGCTGTGTGCATGAATTTCATGCACAAGGCCTCTAGTTTCTTTAATAAAAGGAAAAAAGTTTCCAGGTTCACCTCAGGCAGGAATCATATATAATCTGGGGAGGTAGAGAGGGAGATGAAGTATATGACTAATAAAAATACTAGATAAAGATGTGTTGCCATTTTCATTGCTTCCGTGGTTTCATGTAGTACTTTTATTCCAAAGAGCTTAAGGCTTCGCAAAAAAAAAATTTTTTCAGAAAATACATTCTGAAATTTTTATACCCATCAAATAACAGCAGCAAAAACACAGTAGGGAATACGGCTGCCCAAATCCAGCAATTTACTGAAGGGCATTGGCATTGGCATCCAGGGTTAAGAATGTGTATCTATCCAGTAGAGCCAGCCCTCAGCAAGACTTCGAGAAATGTGCAATGTGCCTCCCATAGCCGTCCATCCTCGCCTGCCCAGCCTCCATCATCTCCATTTATTTACTCAAATACAGGAAGGCTGTATCAGACACTGAATTCTTGGGGATTTGAGAAGCATCAACAGCTTTGGTGCAGATTAATTGATGGTTTTATTCTTGCGCTGCACTTTAACTCACTCCTCAGAGACAGGAACTTCTTCTGGGGCAACTTCAGAGACCAGTGTCTCCTGGCAGGAGCTGCCAGGGGATCAGGGTTGCCTGCCAAATCCTGCCACAACGCAGCTGCCCGGTGCTGTCAGGCAAGGCCAGGTTGCTCCTCAGAAAGGGATGTGGTGCGTGCAATCCATGCAAGGGGGTATGGCCATGCTGTCTCCTCCATAAAGAGGAATTGCAGAAGATGGAGAACCTACAATCTTCATTCTTAAAAAAAATACTTTGATTTTTAAAAATATTTTTTATTGATTTCAGAGAGGCACGGAGAGGGAGAGAGAGATAGAAACATCAATGATGAGAGAGAATCATTGATCAGCTGCCTCCTGACACCCCACATTGAGGATCCAGCCTGAAACCAAGGTACATGTCCTTGACCAGAATCGAACCCAGGAACCTTCAGTCTGCAGGCCAATGCTCTATCCACTGATCCAAACCAGCTAGGGCCTTAAAACTTTTTGCCAGGGATAAGGGAACAAGTTTGACCAAACTGAGGGGAAAGCAAGCACCACATGGAATAAGGGAGGAGATAAGAGGGAAGATGAGGAAGAGGAGGAAGAGCAAGGATGAGCAGAAGGGAGTGGAGAGGAAGAGGCTCAGTGGAGAGGAAAGGCAGTGCCCGCTGCTGGTGCCCATGGCTGAGAAGCTGGCAACAGAAACTTGGAGCAACTGGAAAAGCGCATAGAGGCCCAGGGTGTTTTGTCAAAGCTCAGACCAGTGGTGAGTGGTGAGGGCAGGGCTGATGAGGTGCCATTCCAGAAAGCCAGAGCATGAATAAGTAGGTTCTACTTAAAAAGAAAAAAATTAAAATGCATTAGTCTTCCAGTCACCGTATTGTAACTTCACAGTGTTTATCCGTTACTCAGCTTTGACTTTCCTGGGTGCTCAGCCAAGCCTTGAACTGCCATCCGGTTCTGGGGATGGTGAGGATAATGAGGGGTGTCTGTGGCTGGCCCCGCCCTCGGGGAGGGTGTGTGCTCTCTTCGCTCTGCTCCATAAAAGACACTGTCACAGGAGAGGCCGCCTGTGGGTGGCCCTGGAGCCCCTCCAGCCTGCGCCCTTGTCAGCACAGCAGCAGCCAGAAAAGGCAGAAAACGAATGATAAACCTCCATGGTAATGCTGGGAGGAGCGGCGGCCCTGGTGTGGCTGCTCTTTTTGTCCTTTCTTTTCTTTTCTAACAGAAGCAAAGAGAATGGATGTTTGGGGCTGTGTGTGAAACTAGCCAGATTTGCAAAAATTGTTCTTCCTTGTCCCTCAAGGCAGGTGTGATGTTGACTTTTGAAAACATTGGTGGTCTTCCTATTTAGAAAATCATAAAATCAAGAATTTTTCATTAAAAAATAAGCAAGTCTTTTTTTTTTTACCTCCCTCTTAATCTTATTTATGGCCATATTTGAATAATTGAGCTAAAATTGAAGTGTTAAGAATTATGAAATAGCATAATAGAATTATGAAATAGCAAAGTAGAAGTGCCCTTTACATAACCTGCTTCTAGCAGGGGCTCCTAATCTGGAAGAAATAGAGTTTCTGAAGCCACTTTCCATATTTGTGAGTTAGGCAGGCAATGCAGGTTTACTTTCAATACCGTTGCAAAGCTAATTGAAATGTCAAGCACCTTTGATTCTGCCTGGAATTATATTAATGTAAAGGGGCAACACTGGCTGTCTCTCGAAGATCAGGCTTTCTCCAGTAGGGGACGGAAGGAAGGTGACAAAAAGGAGGGGAGAAGGGATAAGAAATAGAGGGAGGGAGAGAGGAAGGATGGAGAAAGGAAAGTAGACAGAAGGAAAGGAACAGGATTTGGCTCTAGACCTGAATCACTCTTTGTTCAATTGGGTGATTTTTTTTTTTTTTGAAATCTCACCAAGCCTCTGTTTTTTCATCTGTAAACTGGGCATTGGGCTATGCTGTGCTCCTATGAGGCCTGGGAATAATCTATGCAAGCACCCGGATTACAGTGTGGAATCACCAACATTTCTCAAAAGCCCACTGTGACCTGGATATTGTGCTAAGTGCTTTTCATTGATCCATTCAAAGCAACATGATGAAGTTGATAAAATTGTTATCTCCCTTTTTAAGAGAAGGCAATTGAGACCCTGAACAGTTTTTAAAACTCACCTGAGGCCGCCCAGCCAATAAAGTGAAGTTTCAAACAAGGCTATCCTGTTTAGTCCATGGCTCTTCATTAAAAATGCATGCTCTTAATCATTCTATTACCCTAATATGTAACATGAATCTAATATGTGATCATTACTGTCAATACTATTATTCTATGTCATTGTTATTAAAATTGAAAAAAGAAAGTGCCTACCAAATAAATGTATCATGTTTAGTAGCAAAATTCTTCAAACCTCTGATCCATGGTGGTAAAATGGTTAGTTAACATCCTATGTGATGCTAGAGGCCCGATGCATGAAGATTCATGCAAGAATGGGCCTACCTTCCCCTGTCATTGCTCTGGCTAGAGCTGCCTTTCCACCTTCCCACACAGCCCAGAGGCCCGGAGTGGCTGGGGGTAGTGTGGAACACCTGCGTCATCACCATGGCAATGATCCAAGCATCCCACCCCACCCCTGGCTGCTTGGCGTCTGCATATGCAAATTAACCCACCATCTTTGTTGGGTTAATTTGCATACTAACCCCTGATTGGCTGGTGGGCGTCGCAAAGGTACGGTCAATTAACATGTTACTCTTTTATTAGGTAGAAAAGGATAAAATGCAAATAGAACAAATGGCTGAACAACCAGGGGGCACACATGTAACATGGTGAGCATCGGCTGTGGTGGGATGGAGCAGATGAGTGGGGTTGAGCAGGTGAGCAGGGGCACCATACCAAGGTGAGGCACCAGTCACTGTCACTGGGGCAAGCCTCTGGTCGTTACTGAAAAACTTTGCTCCCATGTCCTGTGGTCCTGCCCAGCACTTGTACCTGATGCTGGCACCTGGCACCAGCTCCCAAACACTCAGAGCCATCAGGGTGCAAGCAGTGGCTGCTGGCCCTGATCAACCCAGAGGGTTTTTCCACCTTCCCCCTGCTCCTGAGGGTTGATCAGGGCAGCAGCCGCTGCTCACACCCACTGACAGCTCAGGCCCCAATTGCTCCGCACCATCAGCGGCTGCAAGCAGGGCCAGTGCTGTCAGCGTGTGGGATTGGCATTGGCAGGAAGGAAGCCACTGGCAGGAAGGGACTATGGTGGGAGGGGCTGGACAGGGGCATAAAGGATGGGTTGAGATCCACCCCTGTGCCCACCACAGCCTTGCAGCCCACAGTTCTTTTCAAGGTGCACAAATTTGTGCACTGGGCCCCTGGTTGTTCTATAATGGGGGGTTTGACATTTTATGTTTAGTTATTAATATAGTTACTAATCAGACTCTGGTGAAAAGTGAACTTTCCATCAGTCAATCATTCAGTCTTTTCCCCATTCATTCTTTCATTCACCAATGTGTGCCAGGCAATATACAATCTGCTGCCATTTTAACAGATTCAAATATAGTGTTATTCTGAAACCACATTTCATTTATAATATATATTTATATTCATTAAATACAAAATGCTTTTTGTTTCCTAAGTGAATATTCAGAAATCACAAATCCTGATTCACTTCCCACTTCATTTGTGTTACTAATTTCTAATTCATTTATGTATAGCTATGCACAAAAATGCATTTTCAGAAATATATACAAGGTTTCATGCTTTCTCTGAGAAGATTTAATCCAGATTGAATAAATATAATAAAGAGGAAGAAAAATTACACCCAAATAATCTTTACACACCATGGATTTTAGTACAAAAATTATATAAGGCACATAATAACCTTTCTCTCATATTCTGATATAAAATTCTTATAACTCCAATTTGTAAAAGTTCAAAATTAAAAAGTTTCCTCAAACTACAACCATTTAGAATTCAATTAGCTATAGTGGATGGTTCAAATCCAACTGTCCAACAGCAGGTTATTCAGTCTATGGATTAACTGTTCTACCATTTTCTCATTTAATGCTTCCCTGCTTCTCTTCCTTTAGCTGCGTGCCTGTTTATTAACATGAGAAGATACGCCGTTCCAAGAATAGAGTTGTTTGAGGTATAACTCATTGAGCACTTGGACTCCTCATTAGAGGTTCTCATGGGGCTTGAATCAGAAGAAAGAAACAGTACAGTGAGTTCGCATTAGGTTTCATATATCAAAGTGAAATAGCCTCCCTTCAATAGTTTGACTGTGCATGAGATCTTTACTGCTGGAGACGCCATTAGAGACCATGAATTCCTACCTCCAAACTTCACAAAGGATGAAACTAAAGCCCAGACAAGATAGGTGACTCACCCTGGGCCATCCAGTTAAAGAACATCACAGTAGGGATAAGAAACTAACCTATTCTTTTAAATCTCCCATTCTAATTTCTATGCAGACTCATGTTGTCCCAGTATATTTTATTTCTTCAGGAGTTCATAGTAGTGAGGAATGGCATGAATTAAAAAAAAACAAAAAAACTTATCCTATATAATGAAAGAGTGATATGCAAATTAACCATCACTCAGCTACACCCACAAGCTGCACCCACCAGCCAATCAGAAGTGAGTATGCAAATTAACCAAACTAAAATGGCTGTGGCCACAAAGCTAGCAGGAGGCTTGGGTTTCCCTGGCAATGGAGGAAGCCAAGCTTTCTGCAGCCCTAGCCTGCCTTGGCCTCCACTCAAGGCTACAAAGTTTCAATTATAGAAGATAAATAAATCCCAGATACCAGGGCCTCCTCTTGGGTCACCAGGGGGCATGGCCAGCCTACAAAACACCACAGGCCTCTCACCCAGGCTGCCCCACATCCCAAGGAAACCCCCACCCTGATCTGGGACACCCTTCAGGCAAACCAGCTGGCCCCCACCCATGCACCAGACCCCTATCTTATCTAATAAAAGAGTAATATGCAGATTGACCATCATTCTAACACACAAGATGGCTGCCCCCATGTGGTCATAGATTGCAGCCCCATGTGGACACAAGCTGGCTGCCACAAGATGGCCAGCAGGAGAGGGTAGTTGGAAGAGATCAGGCCTGTAAGGAAGGGCAGTTAGGGGTATTCAGGCTGGCAGAGGAGGGAAGTTGGGGGTGACTGGGCCTGCAGAGAAGGGTAGTTGGGGGTAGGGGGGCTAGGCCTGCAAGGGAAAGCAGTTGGAAGGGTCCAGGCCTGAAGGGGAGGGCACTTAGGGGTGACCAGGACTGCAGGGGAGGGCAGTTAGAGGTGACCAGGCCTGCAGGGGAGGGCAGTTAGGGTTATCCAGGCTGGCAGAGGAGGGAATTTGGGGGTTACCAGACCTGCAGAGAAAAGCAGTTGGCGGGGGGGGGGGGGGGGGGGAACCCAGGCCTGCAGGGAAGAGCAGTTGGAAGGGACAAGGCCTGAAGAGGAGGGCACTTAAGGGTGACCGGGCCTGCAGGGGAGTGCCATTAGAGGCAAACAGGCTGGCAGGGGAGCATTTAGGTATCAATCAGGCTGACAGAAGAGTGGTTAGGGAGTGATCAGGCTGGCAGGCAGAAGTGGTTAAGGGCAATCAGGAAGGTGAGCAGTTGGGAGTCAGCAGTACTGGATTATGAGAGCGATGAGCAGTCAGACTTCCCTCAAGGGGTCCCAGATTGGAGAGGGTTCAGGCTGGGCTGATGGACACCCCTCCCATCAATGAATTTCATGCACTGGGCCTCTAGTTTTATTAATAATTACAATAAAGTTAGTTTATTTGAATAACACTTTTGATTCTTTATCTCCCCTTGGCGGGAAATGTGTGCATTTAAAATTTTGTTTTAATTTTTCTGGGCTTGTTTTTGCTTCTCCATAACCTTATTAATACTATGTAGTATCTTCCACTATTTTCATCAGAACCAATCACCAAAATCCTTTCCTCTCTCCCTGCCTCTCTTCCTCCCTCCCTCCCTCTCTCAATCTCTCATAACTTCCATTTTCTTGTGCATTTTCCTGTATTACTTTGTAATCCCTTCTTTTAAGTTAGGTGAAACAGTTAATTATTTTTTGCTATTGCAAAAAAAAACAATGCTGGAAATCTGGCATTTTGAAATCTCTCTGATGGTTGTTCTGAAAGAGGCATTTCGGGCAAAGATGACAACCCATACCTAGAATTCGCATCAATTCCGGTAAAGAACTATTGCCAAAGTGGAGGGTTCAATGTAATCAAACTGCAACCAAGTGTTTGGCTGGCCTCCTCCCAGGAGTCTCAGCATCAGTCTCTTCTGCGGGTAGGTTGGGCATTGAGTGGTGGCACTATCTAGGTCAGCATGATCCTGTGCACAGCCTCTATTCCTGCCATTATGTCCACAGCATTTGTAGGTCTATTGTATAAGAACTCTGTGACTGAGGACAGAGGCTGGCTTACCTATCCTGGATGAGTTATCAGAATCAAATGGCTTTTCAAGAGCTCTTTGTGTTGATGCTCCTTTGTGGGCATCACTTTAAGACGCAAAGATGGACACATTTTGTGCTTACTTCCATTTCTCCATAAATATGCATCTTCTCCAGATGTCCTTATCTCTGATTTCCCAGTTTTTCTCCTCTCGGGTCCCTGAACAGCTAATTATTCAATACTAACCAAGAGTCCATATAGATTGTATATCTCCATAAAATATGAATAACTCAGTGCACTGCTTGCAGTCTGTCCAATGGGAGGATTTCTCTCCATGTTATCCCTAAGGCTATCCGTAAGTGGTGCTGTTGTGTGGCAGCAGTCCATTTATAGCAGCAAACTTACCAGGCCTAAGTTTATTTCTTCCTCTGTCCGTTGGTCATAGGCAATCCCCATGCGACTATAGCTGTGAACTGGGGCGCTATCCAGAGGCAGAAACTATGATATCTGAGTCACATATTAATATAATTTACATGTGATCCCAAGGCCTGCTTGGGGCTCATTGCAAATGTATCATTTCCATCAGAGGAGAAATCGTTGCTGTACACACCTGAATGGATAATATTTAACTTATAATGAACATCATCAGAGTCACGATGTTCCACAGTCAAGTGCTCAGTCTCTCCTGGAGCCCAGTAACACTCTAGTACCACCTTCCCAACAGCTAGCGTTTCCATGTTACAGAAAACATGATCTGGCTTTAGAACCCTATAAGCCTGAGCTGTGACCTTACTTTAGGGATTCACATTAATTTCTTTAACACCATTGGGTACAAATTTTTTATAAACCCTGCCCCGTAATCTTTTGACTTTCATAACCTTCCCTAATTGAACAGTTGGCCATCTTTGAGCCTGTCATTGAATTTTTTCCAAAGCTTCTAAAGCAATGAACAAAAGTCAGCTAACTTCTTGAGCATGATAGTTGCTATTGCTCTTTACCTTTCGAAGTAGCACATAGGTTAATGCCCCTCCATCAACCTGTGTCTTTATTCACCATCATCGAAAGTCATTGTGCTGCTCCTGCACGTCAGGGGTTCACCTCACTTACTGCCAACAGCAGTGCTCTTCCCCCACATCTGACCTGTGAGTGATCCTACTCATTCACCCTAAGATCTGAATGCCAAAGCCACTTCTCATAGCCACCAAAAAGTTTCTATAAGGTAGTTTGTTTAGGGAATTGATCCTAGGAAATGGGTGAGAACTAGAAAAAGTAAAACAGGAAAAAGGGAAAAGCTAACATAAATTCCCAGTATCCATCTGGTTACAACTGAGGGCTGTTGGGCCTTAACAGCTGAGAGTTTGGGAGAAGCCCTGTGGAATGGACAGCTGAACTTTGGACTCTGACTCCATCTCCCACAGGTCATAGGTTAGCCCATGGAGTGTTAAGTACCTTCTACTCCATCTTAGGCATACATGAGTGCCAACAGTCCAGGCTCTGTTTTCGGGAAAAAGTAAGATATGTACAGTGAGGCCAAATATATGCAGGAAATTTGTGCAAGCTAGTTGCAGGAACAATGTTTAAAGTAAAAGATGGGTTAAAAGGATAGGTAACCAAACACAAGAGACTTCTCATGCATATAACTCCAAGGTTATGTTGTCCTCTTTGACGAGGACTGAGTTACAATTCACTGAGATGGAAAAGACTGTGTATGCATTTCAATAGACAAGTCTGAACTTCAAAGTGGAGGTCAAGACTGGAGGCCAACTCTTAAATTAAATTTAAGAGTTGGCCATATAGATGGCATTTTAAGACCAGATAAGTACATCAAAGGAGTGCATTTAGATAAAGAAGAGATCAAAGGTTTAAGTCCTATGACAGTAAAATGTTATGGACCCAAAAAAGTGAAGAAATATCAAACAAAGAGATTGAGAAGGAGAATTGGTGGCTTAAGAAGAAAATCAAATTGGGGGGGGGGGGAGGTTGGAAGATGAATAGAAAGATGTTTCAAAGAAAAGGAAGGACTCAATTCTGTCAAATGCTGGAAACAGGTCAAGTAAGACAAGATCTGAGAATTTGGATATAGCATCATGGAGGTCATTTGTGACTCTTTGAGGTAGTTTTTTAGGGTACCATTGGGGATTTGGGGGTTGGGCAAGTGCCTTATCATAGTGAGAAGAGAAAAATGGAAGAGGAAATTAAGGCACAGATACTGACAACCCTTTCAAGGGGTTTTAACAAGAAGATGAGGTAGGAAATATAAATTGGGAAGAACAGGGACGATAGGGAAATAAAACAGTAGCTGGAGGAAAAAGTAGAGTCGTTGCGTGTTTGTTTTAAGATGGAAGGAATAATGTCATTTCGTGTGCTGATGAGAATGAACTAATGAAAAGAAAAAACTGATGATGCCAAAGAGAGAGGGGGAAATTACTGTGGTTCAACATCATTGAGTAAGTAAGCAGAAATGGATCCGTATTCATTTTCTCTCCTAACAAATTTCCACAAGCTTGCAGCTTGAAACAACACAAGTTGTTTGTCTTGAGGTTTCTGTAGGTCAGCATCTGTGGGGACTGGAAGGATTTGGCTGATTCCTCTGCTCAGCACTATCACGAGGCCAACATAAAGGTGTTGGCCAGCCTGGCCTTTATATGGAGACGGTGAGAGAGAATCCTCTTCCCAGCTCAATGGGGTTAACAGCCAGGGGCCTCTCAGCTCCTTGAGGTCATCCACATTCCTTGTCATGGTGTCCCCTCCAGGTTCACCAGCAACAACACATGAAATCTTTCTCAAGCATCCGATCTCCCTGACTTCTCCTCCTGCTACATCTGTCCTGTTTTCAGTAGAGAAAGTTCTCTGCTTTTAGAATCTCGTGTGTTTAGGTTAAACCCACCAGGATAATTTCCCCATTTTAATGTCTATAACCTTAATTACATCTGTAAAGTCACTTTTTGCCATATAGCATAACATATTCACAGGTTTCATAGATTAGGGAATAGATATTGGGGTGTGGGGAGGAGGATGTTACTGTACATACCATAGAAACTACTCAATCAGTTTTAGATAGAACGCAGAATAGAATATGCAGGTATACTTTACATTGGTAAGTGGAGCGACATAGGCTGGAAGCTAAGGAAGTCCCCTTTGTGACTGCTCTGTTTCCCCAGTGATGTAGGGAGCAAGGTCTTCACTAGGGGTAGAGGAGCTGGAGTTTGGAGAAGAGAGAAAGAATACTCTAAGAGTGGAAAAGTGAATGGACTAGATATAATATCATTTCCAGGCAAAATAATGGACTTAGTTGATGCTCATGGCCAAAAAATTAAAGAGACTAGTCAGTCCAGTGGTTATTAAGCCTGAGAGCAGTTAGGAATGGAAGAGAGGAGCACGTGAAAAGAGACTTTGCAAACTCAGGTGACTGAATGAATATGTAGGGAAAGGGAAGGGAAGAAATCTGACCTAGGGGCTGGGTATCAGTTCATAAAAATAAGGTACATTTTATAGAGCAAAGGAAGTTGGAGACAGGGAGAAAATTCTCATAGGGATGACAACTATATAACAAATTTAAACCACTACAATTGTGAGTAGAATATTTGTAGTGTGTAAGATAGATACTTGCTGAGTTGCTAAAAATTGGATTTACTAATTCCTTTTATGTGGATCTTCCAGTAAATACCATTTATACCCTTAATAGTAAAAAGTAGTAAAAAGTACTTTTATTTAAATTCCTAATTGCTCTACGATTGTATTACTATGGTCCTTGTTTATTATTTGTGTGTCAACTTGGGAAATAGGTACACACACGCACATTGGAAAAAGTGTATAAAAAGTTGTAAATGAGGAGTATAAATATGTTAATTATATACAAAGCATACTACCAATACAACCCAAGGTACAGTGATAATAATTCAATTTTAACTCAAGTTATACCACCACCATTTATGGAAGACCAGAACAATATTTTTAAATGTATACTGCAATGTAATGGTGCTAAGTAAAAATGTTAAATCATAGTAATAGACTACATTATTTCACACGAATAAAAAAAGGAGTACTTATGACTCTAACTCTTAAAATAAACAAATAATTTAAAAATTATTCATTCAAACAATAAATAAAGGATATAAAATTCAATGGAGTTCTAAGATTATTTTTAAATGTCATTTTCTAATTTTAAACATTGAAAACAAAATTGGAAACTAGTTAGTTTATCCTCACTCCCATTTTGCAAAGGAGAGAGTTGGCCACTAGAAAATAAATCAAAACAGGTTTACTAGTTTAAAAATTGACTATATTTTTTAACAAAATTCCTAACTTCCAGCTTCCTGCATTATCAACCCCCACCACCATCAAGTCTTATAACAACTGAATAGCTAGTAAGGACCAAAAGGGAGAACTTATGACTTAACTTTTCAACTTGTTTTCATTTCTCCTTGCCAGAAAGAAACAGGGAGAATGAACCTTGGGTGAGGATCTCTGTGTCTCAAAATGTTGCCTCGAGAGACCCCAAACATTCCATTATGAAACCCATAAGAGTTAGATGAAATATCTACAGTACCCTTCGTGAATGAATGGTGGAGCTTGGAAAGATAAGTTAGAAAATTCTTATAAGATCAGAAATGAAGTTGAAACAAGAGGAGTGGGAGGTTAACAAGCAATTAAGCCTTCGGTTGACCTGGGCATGTCTACCAGTTGCCGGTGCCTGGAACTTTGGTTCCATTTCTGTGTGGGATCTGAGATCACTGCCTAAAGCCAGGACCCAATAACATCAATGGCAGGGTAAAACAGGGGTGAGTAGAAAGCAGAGAAATGTAGATCTATAAGACACGTTGCCAAGAACCATCAGACACGCTACATTTTCTAACCACAACTCAATAAAGAAAGAAATGAGTGACAAATCATCAAAAAGAACTGACACTCACAAGCATTTGGAAACCGAGACCTGACACAGTTTCTTCTGAATGACCGCTTTCCACTTCATGAGAGGGGAAAAAATTACTCAGTTCCTCACCTAAAAATACACGCATGGATTCTCCGGGAGACCTCTATGAAGGGCATGTACGGCATAAATATAATGCTGGCTCTACCTGAACTTCTGTATGTCCTCATGACTGCTTATATGGGAACTCCGTTTAATACATATTAATATTTTTAAAACAAAATGCAAATTAGTATTTTGAGCTGGGAGTCTTGAAATGTTTAGAAAGTAAGAGCAAGAATAAGCATGCAGCATTAAATAAAGGCGGTTGTCGTATTCACTCATACACACTTCCTCCTTCACCAAACTTGCATCATTATAATTTCATCCAAGTTCTTCATAGAAGGTTCTGAGCTCTTCTCCCTAAATCATCTTACCACCATAAACCTTCTTTGAAAGATTATAGTAAGCTCCACTCAACAGAGAAGAGCCCTAACTTTAAACACTATAAAAAGAAGTTACCCACTAGCTGGTTTGGCTCAATGGATATAGCCTGGGCCTGCAGATCAAAGGATCCTGGGTTCGATTCTGATCAAGGGCACATACCTTGCTTGCAGGCTTCTCCCCTGCCTGGGCCCCGGGCGTGCGTGCAGGACGCAACCGACTGATGTGTTTCTTTCACATCAATGTTTGCCTCTGTTTTTCCCTCTCTCTTCCACTCTCCCTAAAAATGAGTGGGAAAACATCCTCGGGCAAGGGTGAACAACACAAAACAAATAAGTTATTATTTTTTTGTGAACGCTTCTACCTTTTTTTCATTTCAACAGTTGTTCAGTCACCCCATCCCACAAGGTCAGTCATATTCATTCATTCATTCATTCATTCACCTCACAAATATCGAATGATAGAAACTACGTTTGGGGTACCTCTAGCCATGAAGGGAACATGGATGAAAAAGGTGCAGCTCATCTTAGCGATCACAGAGCTCCCGTTGTACACATACATTACACATAATCTGTGTAGATCGATGTTTACTTAATTACACCAATGCAATAAATCTGTTCATAAAACTGACCTCCAGGAAAACGACAATGCAGAAACACGCATCTTCATAAAGCTTGCCCAAAATCTATATCTACAGAAAACTGCCAAATTGCCTTTGTAGACCGATGGCTGATGGCCTTCGGGTTTCATAAACTAGAATCGTGTAGCATGAAGCTGGAAAGCTGGCCTGGGCCAGCACACATGGAGAAAAGGCCTCCTTCAAAGCACACTCTTCACAGCAGCCTTTTGAAATATGATCAGCGAACTTTAAAACAAAAAATAAAAAAATAAAAAAACATGAAGTGCCCGGAGAAAACAAATGACCCATTCTGCTCAAACACGGACCGTGCACTTGTGACAGTTGCTGCCTGGAGGTGTAATCCCCCTGGAGAAAGCCGGGACGCCCCCCACCACGGAGAGGGGACAGTCAGAGTGTGCATGCTGCTCATTCGTCTGTGGCCTGTTTGCATGCGATTCTCCCCCAGACGGGCCACGCGCCCGTGGGCCCCCTCGCTGGACCTGCCGGTGGGAGCCAGTCTTCTCCAACTGGGAGAGGAAGGCCCTCTGGGGGCTCTGCAGGCGGCGGGCAGACAGAGTCTCATCTTTCACGGCGCACTGGCTGCCTGCCAGAGCGCTCCGGAGGAATTCGGGAGCCCAGACCCTGGAATGCATGCAGCCCCATCTGCAGAGGCTGGGCTGACAGGCGGAGAGCATCCTGGGAGCTGCCCCTGCTGCCCCATCCGCGCTCCCGGGGACTTCTCCAGAGATGGGCGGGGTCGGGGGGGGGGGGGGGCACAGCCTGAAGGCCAGGGCCGATCCTCCATTCAGACCCTGGAAGGGAGGGAGGTGAAAAACGGGTCGTCTTCTCCGCAGCAATATAAGCAAATGATTTATCTTAATTGTGTCTAGATTGCAATATGTTGCCTCATATGTCAAGTGTACATTAAAGAGCAATTAGCTGAAATGTCAGCATTAAACGATCCACTACTTAGCATTTCAGAAACTGAAGCAAAAAAATAATAAATAAATAGCAATGAAGCCAAGTGTTGGTGCACATCAACCTGAAATGTTGCCCCAACAGTATGTTCTTCTTGCTGCTTTCAAGCTGGAATAAAGCTTTCTGCCTTAAGTCCCACCCAGGAAAGAATAACTACAACAATGACAAAACAAAACAAAACAAAAATCCAGAAGCCAGTCACAAGACTCAATAAATCAAGGCTCCTGCATAAGCCAAATCCGGCCTGCCCCCTGGTTTTGTATATAAAGTTTTATTAGAGTGTAGCCACACCCATGCATCTACATATTAAAAAATAGACACAGAGGCAAAGAAGCATTGAACAGACTGTCAAACTACAGCAGGAAGGGGGGCTGGGGGGAGCTGTAAGAGATTAACCGAAGGACCTGTATGCATGCATATAAGCATTACCAATGGATACAAGACACTGGGGGGGGGGGGGGGATAGGTGAGGGCATGCGCTGGAAAGTGGGGGGGGGGGGGTAGGGCCTGGGGGAGGTCAATGGGGGGGGGGAAAGGGGGAACATATGTACTACTATTTGTAATACTTTAAACAATAAAAAGTAAAAAATGCAAAAATAAAAATAAAAAATAAATGCTTTCAGGCACCAATGGCAGAGTTGAAGGGTGACAACAGAGACCATACGGCCTGTGAGACCTAATATATTTACCATCTGGCCATTTGCCGAAAAAATGTGCTGACCCCTGGCTTGTGAAGTGTGTACCACTCTGCCAAGGGTATCCTTGGTGTAGATGCCCAAGCACCACAGAGAGAAAGGACCACGTCAGAGCCCCTTCGAGTATTCAACAGAGTACTGATCAGTGATCCAATGCCCGAGATGGGGGCAGGAAAACGTTAGAAGGATGTTTACACTACAGGGAAGAGCGCTAGATTCTCACAGAGAGACAGGAGCAGCTTCTGTTCCTATTAGCCATACTAGAGAACATCACAGGGCTATGGCCGTGGTTGGCAAACTGCGGCTCGCGAGCCACATGCGGCTCTTCGGCCCTTTGAATGTGGCACTTCCACAACATACCACGGCCTGGGCGAGTCTATTTTGAAGAAGTGGCGTTAGAAGTTTAAGTTTAAAAAGTTTGGCTCTCAAAAGAAATTTCAGTCGTTGTCCTGTTGATATGAGGCTCTGTGGACTAATGAGTTTGCCCACCACTGGTCTAAGGCATTGGGTAGAGTGCCCAGAAAGGTGTGGTGTTAGTAGGGAAGGAGGGATATTTTTCATTTTTTTTCTTCTTGCAAAATAAAAGATTAATGAACTTGAATACAAAGAGGCAGAAACTATTGAAATTTACCCCTCCCCCCCAAAAAGTAAAAAAACATTAGTGAACTGTGGAACATCAAAAAAGCCTAGTGTATGTTCCATCGGTGTCCTTAAAGGAGAAGAGAAAAAGGGGGGAAATGTTTTAAGAAACAATGGCCAGTCCTGGCTGACATGGCTCAGCTGGCTGAGCATTAGCCCACGCCCTGAGAGGTCACCCATTGGTGATTCCCAGTGAGGCACATGCCAGGTTTTGGGGTTTGATCCCCAGTGGGGGCCTTGCAGGAGACAGCCAATAGATGCTTCTCTCATTGATGTTTCTCTCTCTCTTTCCCTTCCTCTCTCTGAAATCAATAAAAGCATATTTTTAGAAAGCAATAGTAGAATGCATAAATATATTGTAGTATATTCATAGAATAAAATACATATAGTAATGAAAATGAACAATCTAAAATTATTCATAATAATATGTATGAATCTAACAAATGCAATGAGCAAAAGTAGCCAGTCCCACAAGGGTACATTCAATATGATTCAATGCATACAATAAATTTCAAAATAAAACACGACCTTTAAATGAGAAATATGGATAGTATTATGTTAAGAGGGAGACGTATCTAGAAAGAAACAAAGCAGTTTCTGCTGCTACTGTGTCCCGATGTGGGGTCTGGATACTACTGTGAAAATGCATCAGCTCCACACACTCAGAATATGGGCACTTCTTCCATGAGCTTTGATGAAGTGTTTTTAAATAAAAATATGTAAGAAAATGTACTTACTAATTTCTATGAAAATTTCTACACAGACTAGATATGAGTCTGTAGACACAGCCTCGTTCCCCAGCATGTACACTTACAACCCCGCTATTCGCTATTCGCTGGTCAAGTTCATCAGGAGTCACTGCTCAAAGGCAACTCCTGAGGCTTTTATGTACCAAAACCAGAGTGTTGTGCCTTCCTCCTGGTTCTTTATTATTTGATAAAAATCTCCTAATTTCTCCTTTCCCCAAAATGTTTCCTCATGTTGGGGGTTTTCTATTTTATAATAATAAAGATGGCTGCCTGGGAGCAGGCCAGCAGGGAGGTTAGTGAAGGACAAACAAACAACTGAACAGCAGGCTGCTTGGGGCAACCAGGCCGACAGGGGAGGCAGGTGGGGGCAACGAGGCCAGCAAGGGTGGGGTGGGGACAGTGAGGGGAGAGCAGGCTGGCAGGGGAGGTCAGTTGGGGGCGACCAGGGAGGCAGGCAGGTGAGCAATTAGAAGCAGTGGTACAAGACTGTGAAAGGGATGCCCAACTGCCTGTCATCCCCCGAGGGGTCCTGTAATTGAGAGAGTGCAGGCTGGGCTGAGGACCCCTCTCCTACCCCTCATGCATGAATTTCATGCATCAGGCCTCTAGTTTTATATTAAGATACTCCTTTTAAATTCTTACAGTTTTTTTGGAGGGATGGCTACAAAATTTTCTGTTTTTTAATTTTTCTTTATTTTTCTTTTTTTTAAATATATTTTATTGATTCTTTTACAGTGATGAAGGGAGAGGGATAGAGAGTCAGAAACATTAATGAGAGAGAAACATTGCTCAGCTGCCTCCTGCACACCTCCTACTGGGGATGTGCCCGCAACCAAGGAACATGCCCTTGACCAGAATCGAACCTGGGACCTTTCAGTCCACAGGCCGACACTCCATCCACTGAGCCAAACTAGTTAGGGCTGTTTTTTTTATTTTTTGTTTTTTGGGGTTTTTTGTTTTGGTTTGGTTTGGTTTGGTTTTGTGTGTGTGTGTGTGTGTGTGTGTGTGTGTGTGTGTGTGTGTGTGTTTCAATGGCAGTTTACATTCAATATTGTTTTGTATTGGTTTTAGGTACACATCCCGCTGGCTAGACAATCAATCGTATACTTTATTCCAGGACTCACTTGGCACCATACATAGTTATTACGATATCATTAACCATATTCTCAGGCTGTACTTTATTTTCCAAGTATCTATTTTGTAACTGCCAATTTGTACTTCTTGATCCCTTCACCTTCTTCACCCAGGCCCTTAGCTCCCCTGTGCCCTGGCAACCATCAGTCTGTTACAAGTGAAATCTAAAGAACAAAATAAATGAACAATTTATTCATTCAAAATGAATGAACAGAAACAGACTCATAAATAAAATTCTTATTATTCCAAAGGAAATCATAGCCCATGACCACATTTGTTGTAGAATATCTAAAAAGCAAATGGCAACACAAAGATAAATTTTTCTCCAAAGTAGTTTAACAGAGTCTTGCCTGGTGCTGTAAGCCTCAAATGGACGTTTCTAACCTAAAATCATCTATTGGTAGCATCACAAAAGGCTTCCATTATCCCACTTGGGGTTGGCTTCTACCAGAATTTATTGGCACTCTGCCAGAAATTCCTCATATTAAGAATACATAACCCTTTACAGGGTCAAGTTCAATTTTTCATTTGCGTATAACAATATAGTTAAACCTGCAGTGCTTGCAATCTGCAGCCAGTTAAAACAATCCTATATAATAAAAGCCTAATATGCTAAGTATCTGGTCAACTGGTTGGCTATTCAACCAATCAAAGTGTAATATGCTAATGAGATACTAAGGCCACTCAACCACTCACTATGACATGCACTGACCAACATTGGGCAGACACTCCACCGGTAGATTAGCTTCCTGCTGGGGTCTGGCGAATTGGGACTGAGCAAGATAGGCCGAACATATCCTAGAGCTCTCCTATGGTCCTTCTCTAGCTGGCCAACCTCCTGTGTCTCTCCCTGGCCCAATCGTGCACCAATGGGGTCCCTCGGCCTGGCCTACACTCTCTCGCAATCTGGGACCCCTTGGGGATGTCAGAGAGCCAGTTTCGGCCCAATCCTACAGGGAGATCACTGCTCAGCCAGAAGCTGGGCTCATGGCTGGTGAGTGCAACGGTGGTAGGAGCCTTTCCAGCCTCCTGAGCAGTGCTAAAGATGTCTGACTGATGGAAGAGAACCTAAGCCATCAGTCAGACATCCCCCAGGGGCTCCTGACTGGGATAGGGTACAGGCTGAGCTGAGGGACCCCCCCCCCCCCCAAGTGCACAAATTTTGTGTACCAGGTCTCTAGTTGTGTGTATAAACCTAGAAAGATATTTGCACGAAAGCTGTCCTGTAGATACAACCATGTCCTTGTTTGAACATTTCAAAGCACTGCACTGCATTTTTCATTGAAAATGTGTCTGTGCTTCCCGAAAAACAGATACACACGGTAGCCTCAGCCTTAAGGAATGTAGGAGCCATTTTTCATCACAGCACTCCGAAGCCTTATTTCTTCTGCTGGTAACGTTCTGGGGTGGAACCAAACGAAAATAAGTGGAAGGGTGACTAGACTGCCTTCTGTACTGTGGCATCTGCGTTCTATTAGCAGGGTCATCGGCAGCCTTTTTTGTAATTAAGACTCTAGTGACCCATCTCTTATTCTTCCAAAGCCGAGGAAGATTATTTACTAGGTCATAAATTTAAAGGTCATCGGATCTGAGACTGTGCAAATAAGCAGAGGACCGCCAGAAATGCTCACAAAATAAGCACACACACAAGAATGAGTACTGAGGACGCATTCCATATTCATACCTTCATCGCTGCATAAAGATGCTTTCTTACATCCCAAGTCAAGTTGATGCTGACACAGTTGAAAGACCATCTCTGTGAATATGTAAGTAGAATGATCAAACAATTGTCCATCGCTGTGTAATACGTGTTGCTTTTTTTTCCACTTTATTACAAACATTGTAGTTTGAGAACAGAATGTCAAAATCATAGCTCTTCCCCATTGCTGCTTTGGGGATAAATCTTTGGGAAATCCATTTTGTAATCTGTCTCCCGTTCGAAGGCTAATTAGCAGATTTTATAAACAGCAATAATATGCTTTTTTTTAAGCAGTTCCTTTTTTCCCTCTGTGTGTAAAAGGATCATTTATCTGTGTCCTCAATCTTCAAGTGTTCCACTGTCAAGCCTAAAAGTTAAGCCTCATTTGAAAGAAAGGACACACATTGTGAAATCTTCCCTATGCTTCAAAAGTTTAGTTATCTCTCGAACCGAAGCCCAAAGCCTCTGAACTGTAGCGCAGTCTTCAACACGGGACTCTTCATAAAGCTGGAGAAAATGCAAAATGCAAGAGTTGGGCCAGTGGTCAGCAAACTCATTAGTCAACAAAGCCAAAAATCAACAGGACAACGATTGAAATTTCTTTTAAGAGCCAAATTTTTTTAACTCAAACTATATAGGTAGGTACATTGTTATTCACTTAATTAGGATACTCCTAAGCTGGCCTTTGCTAAAAACTCAAGGGGCCAAAGAACTGCATGTGGCTCGTGAGCCATAGTTTGCAGACCACTGACTGGGTTAGGTCATTTGTTGAGTGTTTGTGAGTTACCTTTTTAACATTAGGAAAACAAGTTGGACAATCTTCCAGAAAAATGTCCTTTGGAAACAAGTCTAAATAAGCTTAAAAGAAACTAATGCCTTCACTCTAGAAAATTTCATAGAGTTTTTTAGGTCTCAACTCATGCCAATGAATCACATATTAAAATGGATTTTTCTTATGTGTCCACCCATGAGTTCGTACTAAACTACAATAAAAAGTGATCTTGATTGTCGTTCTGCCTGATTCATCTCAAGATAAAAATGAATCTTAGAAAATATGACAAATAATACATACATGTGTTTTTAAACTTCAGACTAAAATTATTTCTTTCTCTTTGAAACGTATTCATTTGGTCTTACAAATTAATTACATTGAAATGTAGTGTTCTTGCATTTTTAAGAATGAGGGTCTATTTTGCAAAGAATGACTACTTTATACAATTGAATAATCTTGTATTGTAACACAAGGTAATTGTAAACAAATGTAAGACATATCAAACGTATTTATTTTTAATTTCAGACAATGGAACAATTTATCCAGCTTCTTTCAAGTGAGCTCCCAGCTTTCAACGAATTGTGAGGCTTTTGTTGTGCTGTTTTTGTTTGAAGAGGATACAAAGATCATTTTTAATGTTATTTAGAGCCTTGTTCCCTGCAAATAAAATCTCTCTCTCTCTCTCTCTCTCTCTCTCTCTCTCTCTCTCTCTCTCTCTCTCCCCCCCCCCCCCCCCCCCCCCGGTGTCCAGCTTTGCTTTGGTCTTCTGCTGTGAAGTGGTTGCTTTAAGAAACCCAGTACAAAAACACAAAGCCTCCTTGAAGTATTGAGCTTCCTTCTGGCAGCTTTCCTTTGTTCTACAGCGGACAGTCCATTCTCATCCCTCGTTAAGTCTAATAAACTCAGACAGGTGGCTAGCTGCTGCTCAAAGGACTTGCTTTCAAAATATAACAAAACCTGTGTCTACACATATCAAATAAAGTAGAGAATTAAGTTACTTTCTGTTGAACTCAGTTAGTTGGGACAAGGGGACAGGGGCAACCTCAACTATTTAGGGGAAGAAAAAAATATTTTATTTTATAAGTAATGAGATGGCTTTAAAAAAAATGTTTGGCTTGAACTATCTAGACCAAGGTCAGCAAACTAGAACTCACAGGCCAAATAAGACTCACTGTTTTTCTAAATAAAATTTTATTGGAACTGGACACAGTCATTCATGTGCATATTATCTAAAGTTGCTTTCATGCCACCATAGCAAAGTTGAGTAGTTGTAGTTCTGACAGGCACTACATAACCCTCAAAGCCTCAATATTACCGTCTGAACTTTACAGACAACATTTATCAATTCCTAATCCAGATGAATATCTCAATTTTTACTTTATTCTTGCCTCCATAAAAATAGTCAAAACAGCCATTTGAGCATCCCAACCTAACATTATGTTTTCTGTTGAATTTCTATGAATCTTGATTTTAAAGAACATGCAGAAGCAAATTATTTAAATCAGGACTTATTTTCACATGCAGGTATATCTGTGGATGCCAGTTCTGTGACAGCCTCCAAAGACACAGGAACCCATTCTTCCTGCAAATGGCATCTTCCTCAGTTAAAGGTGTTTGTGGGTTTGTTATGTGTGGCTTTCTCTTTAATTGCTGCAGGGGTTTGAGTTGCAGGTGATTTAAAATTTAAAATCCTGATCATTTTGCAAACTTTAAAATCCTGATCATTATGCATGCTATAGGCAAGCCAGATTTAGTATGCCAATGATTGCAAAAGAGATACATTATTGCTGCATTATAATGCATAAACAGGTTTTATGTTCTTCAGTATGATATTAGAAACTCAACTTTACGAAGTCGCACAGCTATGAACACCATCCCGTTTTTAAAATAAGAAGGCATTTGGTGATTTATATCTCACACAAAGAGCTTTCTTTGTCAAGGTGCTTGCTGATCCATTGCATATAATTTTAGATAAATAATACACACCTTTGATGGGGTCATTAGCAATTATTTGTATTCATGGTTTTTTAAAAGGTGTTTTCTTGTTGTTGTGACATCTATTCTCTCTCAACAAATTTTGGTTACTCAGAAAATCCATTTCAACAGTTTTTACATCAAAACTTTAAGCATTAAAATATATATATGCAGCTTTATGCAATGTGCACCAACAGCTGTTAACATTATAATAAGACACTCACCAGGAGCTTCAAGACTCCTTGTGAAAAAAACACAACTTCATCTGCAGCTGCTCTACCGTGTAAATTTAATGACCAGTTTACAGGAATACGGAGAGCAAAGGAAATTGTTATGGTATACTATGGGGCTGCACCCCCCAAACCAGAATGGGGGGACTCTATAAAATAATAACCCAGTGTCCTAACCAAAAACATTTCAAGGAAAACTAACGAGGTGAATTGGAGCCTACAGATTAATAAAGACTGAAACATAGTAAGCATTTGGGTCCAGACTCAAGCATATAGTTAAAAATCTACAGGTGCTCCTCAATTTACAAGAGTTATGACCCCATAAACACATCGGGAGTTGAAAAACATTGTAGGTTAAAAATGCACTAAATACACCTAACTGAACGAAAGTCATAGCTTTGCCTAGCCCAGTGGTCGGCAAACTCATTCGTCAACAGAGCCAAAAATCAACAGTACAACGATTGAAATTTCTTTTGAGAGCCAAAAATCAACTTCTGCACATGGACCATGAACTCACTGTATGTGCACACCCACGTGTGGTATTTTGTGGAGGAGCCACACTCAAGGGGCCAAAGAGCCACATGTGGCTCCCAAGCTGCAGTTTGCTGACCACTGGCCTAGCCTACCTTACAGAACACTTACATTAGCCTACAGTGAGGAAAAAAAAAAAATCATCTCGCATAAAGCCTATCTACTTATACAAAAGCCTAAGCAACTGTTCAACCACTCAAGCGATAGCTATGATGTGCACTGACCACCAAGGGGCAGATGCTCAACACAGGCATGGAAACATGAAACAGAATGATGAATCTCAGAGGAAAGAAGGGATGGGGAGCATGGGAAGAGATTAACCAAAAATTTAATATGTATACTTGAGGCCTGGTGCACGGATTTATGCACCAGTGAAGTCCCTCGGCCTAGCCTGTGGAGATTGGGCCAAAACTGGCAGTCCGACATCCGCTGAGGGGTCCCGATTGCAAGAGGATACAGGCCAGGCCTAGGAAGGGACCCCACTGGTGCATGAGTCCGTGTACTGGGCCTCTAGTTTTATAATAAAGTACTGTGTATGTCATGTAATCTATTATGTGTATCACTTTTGTACCATCAGTAAGTCAAAAAATTCTAAATTGAACCATCATAAGTCAGGAACCTTCTGTACTTATGACATTTAAGAGATAATTAGAAATTTGAGTCCAGGCTAGAAATATAATCAAAGAACTATTGTTAATTTTTAAATGATCTAAAGGTATTATGGTTTTTAAAAATAGAATTCGTATTTTTAAAGACTCATTTTGAAATGTTGTGGGTGAAATGACATGCTGTTCAGGATTTGCTTCAGAATAATAAGGTCATCCTGGCTGAGGTAGCTAAGTGAGTTGGGCATTGTCCCATGGACCAAGAGGTCCTGGATTCGATTCCCAGTCAGGATACATGCCCAGATTGCGGGCTTACTCCCCAGTAGGGGCCATGCAGGAGGCAATCAATCATGAGCCTCTCTCATCACTGATGTTTCTTTTTCTCTCTTCCTCTCTGAAATCAATAAAAATATATTTTAAAAATAATAAGAGGAGAAAAATGAAAAATTCAAATTCAAAAAGTAGTAAGAGAAGAGGTAAGAGAAAACAAGATTGCGATGAGATCATAAATGTTGACACTGGATAATGAGCAGAGTGGGATTTATCATGCTGTATCTGCTTCTGGATATATTTAAAATCTCCATAATACACATAATTAAAAGTGTATGCAGGGCATAATATAAAGTAAAGTACCTCTTTTACTAATTATTGGTGCTTAATAAATGTAACAGACATAAGTAACTTATTTATGTATAGAATTAATTCTGGTACTAGTTTTAAGAAAAATAATTCACTATCTGGTTAACAGAAATAGATTTTTTTTAAATCTAAAGTTTGTGTAATAAAGTTTGAGAAGTATAGGATTTGTATTTATCTGCTTTATTTTAGTACTAGAGGTCTGGTGCACGAAATTTGTGCACTGGGGTGGGGGACGAGGGGAGAATCCCTCAGTCTTACCTGCACCCTCTCACAGTCTGGGAGCCCTCAGAGGATGTCCAACTGACTGCTTAGGCCTGCTACCTGCTTCTGGCTGAGTAGCAGTCCCCCTGGGGGAGCACACTGACCACCAGGGGTCAGCTCCTACATTGAGCATCTGCCCCCTGGTGGTCAGTGTGCATCATAGCGACCGGTCACTCTGCTGTTTGGTCAATTTGCATATTAGCCTTTTATTATATAGAACAATTTGCATTTTGTTCTTAAAACTCAAAATCCTTTCCATAAGCCTCCATAAATTTTATTGAAATAACACACTGCTTCTGAGTCCACGGTGTGTAAGGTAGGTCAGGCTAAGTTCACCAGCTCTGAGCTTCATGTCTTCTTTCTCGACTTTCTTCCACCCAAGGGCTTGGGTTTCTCTGCTGAAGGTTATGCAGAAAACACTAACAGAGAGGACTCCTGTAGCTCTGTGCTCCACTTGCATTTCCTTCTCAAACCTACCTAACACCACCATCACCACCACCACTGCTATCACCATCACTACCACCACCACCATCATCTCCACCACCATCACCACCACCACCACCATCACCTACAACACTACCACTCCCTCCTCTTCCAGTCTGCTTGTTAAAACTTACCTACTATGTGAATCATAGACCCTGTCCTCAACAAAGCCTGCCCCCAACATGCCATGCTGTTTCTCACCTCTCTGAAGGCCCAGATCATTATCTCTCTCTCCCTAGATTACAACACACACACACACACACACACACACACACACACACACACACACACTGCAAGCACACAAGGTCTGCTTCACAGATACACAGTAATCCTTGAACACTTAGCTCAGAAGTAGCAGCCTGTAGGCCAGGCAATCTCTGCTGTCATCCACACACCATCACTCCCTACACTGTTGATATGTCACAGGGTGGGAAGTGGTGGTAATTTATTGTTAAATGTCAGCCTGTGTGTTTTTGAGCTCCTGTGGTCGCAGCAGCTGTATTTATCTGTATATCTCTAACCTGCAGTACAGCGTGTGGTACACAGTAAACTGTAGGGAGTGTTTGTTAAATGAATAATTTGAATGCTGCAGTTTATCTAGCAAACCCTTGGCTCACACCTTCCATAATACTTCCATCGATTATTTAATAAACGTTTATTTGGCATTTTGTGTAAGGCACCATGCCAGGCACTGTTTGTGTTACTAAACTAAACGAAGTGTGGTCAATGGCTGTGCTTTGGGAGAGAAGATAACTAATGTACACATGTCACTGTCGGCAAAATGCAAAGCGCAGAACCTGTAAGTCCCACTAAAAAATGGAGGCAAATTTCTGTGCAAATTAGAGAAGATATAGGGAGATGGAAAAGATTGAATCAAACAAACTGTTACAAAGCTATAGAATAAGATCAACATTTTGAATAAACCTCTTACAATCTTTTCAACTAATGTTCAAAATGTCTTTCTTATAGTTGAGAAATATAAAGGTGAAGGAATGCTAATGATGATGTAGTCACCTGTCTTACTTTATAAAGAAGCAGAATTAGAGCTCAGAGCAGCTTTCCACCACTCTAGAGCCCTTTCCATGATGAAAAAATAATTCTATATGTTGCTATTTGATTGGTGGTCACACAGACTCTAAAATGTAGATAGAAAAAAATTGAAGGATATATTTTTGCCTGTATCTAGGACTATGTAGAATTATTGTAAATCCATCTCAAAATTTGCTTTGTTGAATTGCTATCTTTAAGTATTATTTATGGATAAAAATTGAGATGGATACTAAATTATATATGACTTAACTCTGACAATAAAATAACTTAAAGAAGTTACTTGAGCCCTAACCTGTTTTGCTCAGTGGGTAGAGCATCGGCCTGCAGATTGAAGGGTCCCAGGTTCGATTCTGGTCAAGGGCATGTGTCTTGGTTGTGGACACATCCTCAGTAGGGGGCGTGCAGGAGGCAGTTTATTGATGTTTCTCTCTCATTGATGTTTCTAACTCCATCCCTCTCTCTTTCTCTCTGTAACAAAATTAATAAAATTCATTTTTTAAAAAGAAGTTATTTGAAGCATGAATAATGTATAATGTTTTATTTGTTTCTCTATGGATTTTTAACCTTAAGCATTATCTTATTGACAGAATATAATGTATGATTATAATACAACTTGGCATCATTTGTATTGATAAAATGAATGTAAGTAGAATTCATTAAATCACTCAAAGCTATTGTTTAGTTCTTTCCATGTAAAAGGCATAGTGGTTTGTAAACAAAATAATCTTCTACTTTTAATACCTATGTAAGAATTGAGATCAGATAACATCTTCTGCCTATTATATTTAAAAGTTACATTTTCTGTTTGAAAATCACACTATTTACCAAGACTTTATAGAATCATTCTATTTTCTTCATATCAGAGTTTTCTTCCATAACTAGCATTTGGCAAAATGATGCATTTTATCTGTTTCACTGTGCATTACTTTAAGCAGTTAGGTGGAGAAAAGATCGAATGTCACCTTAATGGAATTTTTGAAACTAAAAAATCCCCATTTATCTCCCTGCAGATGGTTAGATTTTCCAAATAATCCTCTTCTGGTGAAAACTGTAGAGTAAAACGTACCCCCAATTCATCTGAAACCTCAACTCAAAATGAACCTTGAGCTGCAATCTTCCAACACTGTCTTACTCTCATTCAAATGATTATTTTAAATTTGGAAGAATGTGTTACAAACTTCCCTTAAGTTTGTGGCTTGAGTCACATCCAGACTCAAGCAACATCATCTATAAATCACATCTTCAATGAGATGACATGAGAGCCGCAAGACAAAAGCAATCTGATAGTCTTCTTTCTTGGAGTTTGACGCCTTTGTGTGACTATCTTCAGCATAAATATAACATTTCTGAAGCCATAATGTATTTCCAGGTACAGCGAGGGTAAATGTTGGGTAAAAGATAATGGTCAAGTGAAGGCCTGGGGAGGGGGCAGGAGCAGGGTGGAGGAGGTTAATGGGGAGGGGCAAAAAGGGGATATCTGTAATACTTTCAACAATAAAGATAATTTTTTAAAAAGATAATTGTCAAATGGAAATTGGACAGGCGGTGACTTATCTCCTATGGGATGGGAAAAATCATGTCATATCTTTGAAAGCATTTCTAATCTCTGCTGCCAGTGTGTTCCCTTTCAGAGAAATCTGCAAGTATTACAACTCAGTTATAGATTTTTGTCTACAGTTGTGGTTGCCAGTCTTCGAATTTCATAGATCAATAAAGTTTCAAATGTACACTTGGGAATTAATGTAGCATTACCAATCTTAAAAGCTTTTTATCAGGTTAGAATTTTTTCACAAAGAAAAGAAAAACTATTACAACAATGATCATATTTAAAGAAAGAAAGTTCTAACCAAAATAGTGGGGAGGGCACCATATCAGAATAAAGAACAGGCTTTCAAGATGAAAAAAATAATAATAATGACTTTATTTGAAATCCACTGTATTATACTAACATTGCTCACTTCAAAACAGACGGGTGGGGGGAAATGGGAGCTATCTATAATACTGTCAATAATTTAAAAAAATGTATTTTTAAAAAAGAACAGACTGGTAAAGGCTTCAATTCATTAAGTAATTTGGAACACTGGAGGAGGGGAGGGAAGACCAAAAGGTCTCCAGGAAATGTTAATAGAGTACAAAAATGGGCAAAGAAAAAAAGTGAGCAAAGGCCCTCTCCTTTTTGAAAAGGCTCATTGCCTAACATCAAGTGCACCCAAGTCTGCCCAGCTGAGAGTCTTTCAGCACCTACAGGTTCCCTGTCAATGTCAAGACCAGTCCTGACTTGCAGATGCCTTAAAGCCAGACTGATCCACTGAATAATAGAAAGTGGGTGTCTTTTTATTTAAAAAGTATGATTATAAATGTTCCCTAGTAAGCCGAAACCGGTTTGGCTCAGTGGATAGAGCGTCGGCCTGCAGACTGAAGGGTCCCAGGTTTGATTCCAGTCAAGGGCATGTACCTTGGTTGTGGGCACAGCTGATCAATGTTTCTAACTCTCTATCTCTCCCCCTTCCTCTCTGTAAAAAATCAACAAAGTATTAAAAAAAGATTAAATAAATAAATGTTCCTTAATAATTCTGAAAATAATTCAGAAATTTACCCCCAGGATTTAAGTCCCAAAACTACTTTAATGTTGGCCATCTCAGCCATCATATTAGTTGAACAAATAATAATAACAATTGTTACCCTGTCAAAAAATACACCAAAAGAAAAATGAAAGTTGATGGTCTAGCACAGTGGTCAGCAAACTCGTTAGTTAACAGAGTGGCAAACCTAGACCGCGAGCCACATGTGGCTTGTGAGCCGCAGTTTGCCGACCACTGGTCTAGCATGATCGAAAAACGTTTAGAATCTATAGACAAGACTCCTCTTATAGTGTGTTTTTTAAGTTTGTAAAATGTCCCTCTCTCATTAGGTTGGTGTTCAGCAGGGAAGGGAGCAGGGTTAGGAGAATAGTATGGCTTCCACGGAGCCTTTCAAGACTCCAGATAAGGACAGTGAACACAGCCAGATAGACTCCGATGATAACATAACGAAAGTAATACAAAAGTTACACGCCATATACACATAGACGATGTTTTAGGGAAGAGAAAGTTGTATGCACTTTGTCAGTAAATTGTTGGAAGCTGGTCCAATAAACAATTCTTACATTTTGGAGCAGCATCGTGTATAAACATACAGTGTGTTAGTGAGAGATCAAGGCACTGCCGAGTTCATGATCATGGCTAACGTGAAAGTCCCAAGAACTCCTGGCACAAACAGTACCATTGAATATAGCACACTTTTGTCCTTCACACACCCCCTGTTAGGAAATAAATTATATTGCTAAAGAAAGTAGTTTGTGATATTAAATTAACAGATATAAGCCAAGTACTTCAATTGAAATGCCATCTTTGGAGTTATACCCTATATAAATTGTTATTGAAAGTTCAGAAAAATCAATTTTAACTTTGTGCAGGAACTAAAAGCAAAATAATCATGAAGTGTGTCAAGACAGAAAGAAATCATAAGCCAAAGAATAGAAAAATATGGACTTGAGAGGGTAAAAACAATAAATCCTAGATACATTGGTCCAATTTCCATAGTAAATCAGCTTTTGATTATTTTACATTCTATATACTTCCTCCTATTATTAAAACAATAAATAACACCCAAGAAGCAAAACATGTACCTTAAAAAAACAACTTTATCAAGAGAAAATAAAATCTTGTTATTTTGGAAATACAAGGAACAATTTGGCCCCACTGAGTATGCAGTGCTTTCTGCTTAATGCTTGTAATTCACATAGTCTTCAAAGAAGAATTTAGTTGCATTCTAAGAGAAATTAATGTCCCATTGATCCTCCTTTATTTTTCTACTAAACAGATGCATGTGGAAGTCAAGTGACAACTTGAAGATTGAATTTAGTCATGCCAAATCTGGACTCCCATATCTGAAAGTCAGTTTCTTCATCAGGACAATCATCTATGTCTCTTAAAGTTGATTTGAAGATTAAATGAGATAATGTATTTAAATGCAATATTTTAACACATATTCAGCATTCAAAAGGATCAATAGTGGTGGTAGCATATGAAGACTGGTGATGTCAAAGTACATGAATCAGAAGAAGAGAAAGTAACTGATTTAAACATTTCATGGCATTAAGCATGATCATCTCATTTATCATTCTCACAAATAGGATAGTGTTCAAATAGTCCAGTAAGCTATCCAGCAACCCATCTTCATTAGGGATGGCCTTACTAACAGGCATAGCTCAAGTCCGGTAGCCAAGGCCTCTTCTACCTTTGAGAGTCACGGGCTGGCTCTGCCATCACTTGCTTCTTTAACTTCCATTTTTCTAGGTTTCCAATATCATCCAACTTCTCTTTTAATCCATATCCTTGTTTCTTTTCCCTTAGATATGTCAACACCTTCCAAGTCATTATAGCCTCACTACCCAGAGCTCATTCCCTTTGATCTGAGATGACTGATCAGGGAATTGGCCTTAAACTTTAGAGGACCACTTTTGTCTCTGCTGAAGGGGACGTCGCCAAAGATGGTAAAACAAGAATATCTGCAAAATGCGATCCTTTTTACTTTTCACATTTTTACATTAGTGTAATGTGAGTCCCAGTTTGAACCTAAATTATGTTAAACCTAGGATTCAACATGTCTGGGTATCTGAAAGACATAGGTCAACCTGGCTGAACTTTAGTTAAATTAAGGTGGGAAGATTTCTTAAAATGTAGTATTCTTAAGGGAAGACATACTCAAAATACATGTGTTTGGTGAAAGAACACGGGGGTGAGTTGTAGAGATGATTCTGAGCACAAGAAGGTTCTTTCTGTTCAAAGTCCACCTGTGCTTACATTCCAGGAAAAGGGGCTGCAACAAAGCAGTGACTAAAACCTGAAAGAGCCATTGATTACAGTCCCATTAAGAGCAAAAGCACTATTCTCCAGTCCCACTTTATCGTTTCTGCAAGATTGTAGCTCAGTTTGGAGTGTCGGAATGATGGACTCGGTGAACTAAGGAAGGCAGTGGGACCAGCAGCGGCCAGAAGTTCAGGAGAAGCCTCCAGGCAGGGTCCCTGAGACAGAGCCAATTAGCAGAATCCATCACAACTAAAAGGAAGGGCTGGACAGAAAAAAATGAAAACAACCCTGAGATCCCCCAAAGGGATCTCAGAACTGGGGGTAGAACCTGAGCTGTTTGGGATTTCCAGGGAGGAAGCCTAGGACATTAATGACATTATTTTTTTTTTTTGCCATGGTAACCTTGTGTTTACCCCCAGGCTGTTGTGAAACAGGTAAATATGGATGACATTACCATATTATTTCAATTTTAAACAATTAAACTCAGCTTTTTAAAAACATTCTCTGTCCTTCATTTTTTAAAAATTGTCCTTTAGACATAATGAAGCAATTTTTTTTGTTTGTTTGTTTAAATGCATTCAATTTTTAGATAACTTATATGATATGCTTTTTCTTAAAAAAAAAAATGCCTTCTCTCCAAATAAATCAAGGTCACAATAAATGAAGAGCTCAGGATAGCATCAGTCCCAGGTGTCCTAGTCCTGGTGTGTGCATGACAAGCAGTGGCCAGAAATGATGACGGGTGACAGTTCCAAATTGAAACATTTTCCCATTTGCAAACCACCCTTAAAGAAAGTCACTATGGAGATCACACCATCCTCACGGTGGTTCAGCGTAGCAACCAAGCCATCTGGATGCGTGTTTGCACCAACAGAGAATCAGGTAGTTCTCAAGATCAGCAAGGACGGGCTCCAACGGTTCTGCAGCCCCTGTCGTAAAAGCTTTCCTCCCTCTGGTCTCTGTTCTTCAAGTTTCCCTGTGATTGGGTTCCTGTCACTGTTGACATGCTTCCTGTAAGCTCCTTTGGCGAGCACTGTCCCCAGAGCAAACGGTGGCTCGTGACGATGTCACCACCAGTGATGACTGTGCTTTTGGTACCTTTGCCCTCTGGGCCTTCAGAGTAGGCATTTCCACCAAGAAGCGAGTCATCAGTGTTTCCCTGTGTCCTACTGACCACCTTCCCTTCTACCTCCAGGCACAGCGCACCTGCGTGCAATCTCGCAGATCTTGTAGATACTGGTGAACATCTCATCGTGGCTGGTGAGGTCCTGGTAGATGGCCTAGATGGCCAAGACGGCGCCGGCTGGAAGGAGACAGACAGGCGCTGGCTTAGCAGGAGCCCCGAGGTGGGGGGAAGGGAAGGGGAAGTAGGTGGAATTTTATTTGTTCTATTAAGGAGGAATATTTTACAGTCCAACCAACACATCATTCTCCTCTACAAACTACCATTTTCATATATATCCTTAAACAGGGCAGTGGTTAAGAGCATTGACACTGGAAACAAAATGAGTTCAAATGGCAGCTGAAACTCAGCTTTAAGGCCCTGAACAAGTGCTCTGACTGCCTGTGTCACTCTGACCCTGTTGTGAAGTAAATAATTGTCACTACCTCATGGTAGTGTGGTGGGGGGTTACATGATTAATACCTATAAAGTACTTAGAAAAATGCCAGGTGCCTACTTAAGCCTAGCTGAGTAAAAATTACTTAATAAATGACTAAATATCTATTCATCCCACAAATCTTCATTGAGTGCACATAGGAGCATAATAAGCACTTCTGATACTGGGGATATGGGCAAGAACAAAACACAAAATTACCTTCTTCAATGAGCTTAAATTCTCAAAGTGCTCTAAACTATAATCAATAGCTAAATACTCCAGGGAACATAATTAAATGCTTTACACGATCAGGCATTCAAAGGTCATGGTTTATCATGTTACACAGACCACTAGTCATGATGAAAACAGTTGCCTACATTTTGAACACTTTTTAGAATGAATACCCTAACGTGAAAATATTGGGTCAAACATTTTCAACATATATATTTTGAGGAATATTTGCCTGCTTTATCAAAGTAATTTAATTGGTATCTGTAAAGTGGAAATACATACACATGTACCTCACAATACAGTTAAATAAAGTTCAGTGGAAGCCTGGTAAGAGCACGTTGGAAACTGGATAAAATGACAACTGCTAACATTCTGACTCTGACTGTGTTAATAACCTCTTCGAGCTTTGGAAGGCTATAAATAACCTTAGACTACTGTGCTAAGGTAATATATTGTATCCAGAAAATAGCTGTGTGTGGCAAAATCTCCTTTGGAGAGTAGATTTCATGAAGAAATTATTATGAGTTTGATGTGATTAGAGAACAATCTATGGATTTTCATCACTCACATACACTTAAAAGCTTCAAAAATAATATGTTTTGAAGCATGAATGGCCCGTATTAAGATAATTTCCAGTGTCTTATTCAATAACCGCCAACAGCTCACTTGGACCATGGGATCTCATGTATTCACGGGCCGGAAAATGGTAGTATTAAATCCTGTCGAAAGAGTCATTGGGGCAATTATATCCCACTTGGAGTAGGTTGTGGCCTCTTTTTCTTAAACTTTTTTTCTGACGATTCAGACAAACACAGTTTCATTTAAAAGTAAGTCTATTCAGTATCAAACGTGAAAAATGCTCATTTGAAGTCTATTTCTGTTTGCAACCCTGTAGTCTGAAGGCACCGTCCATTCTTTTACTGGGTGTCCCTCACTTCAGAGCTAGAAAGCTCACTCCCCGGGGCAGCCTACACGCTGCTGTCCAGGGAGGACACCAGCCCAGGTCGCCGTGTGTCCTTTGTCAGGAACGCAGAACTAAATTTAGAACCTCGCTGCAATAGCAAACAAACCCTACAGCTGATATATCTGCTCCTTCTTTCTGCTCAGTGAAAACTTGTTCTTTTGTTTTCTTTTACATTGTCCTGCTTACTGTGTATGTGAATATGCAAAGCGGATCAAATCCATGTTGGAAGAGATGGAGCTTGGAAGTCATACATAAATAGCCAGTTAAGAGTCTTGCCCCAAATCACATAATCAGTGACAGATATTTCAGCATCACTGTCAGCCCCACCACAGCACCTAGTTCAACTAATCATGGCATTGTTTTAGGGTCTGAGAGCTATTTTACCATCAAGCATAGAAAGACCGTTATCTGGCCTGTATGTGCGGCAACACAGTAGAAAACCTTTCAGGGAGGAATTGATCTCTGCAGCATATGGGTATTATGTGAATTCAAGAACGACTGTCACCCTGGCCAGACAGCTCAGTTGCTTAAAGCTCTGTTCCCATATGCCAAGGTTCCAGGTTCTATCCCTGGTCAGGCATAGCCTAAAGGTTGGCAAAAGGCTTTGGATTAAGGCAGAGCTAAGTGCCAGAATGTGTTCGTTGATATGAGAGAGAGAGAGAGAGAGAGAGAGAGAGAGAGAGAGAGAGAGAGAGATTAGAGAGAAACATTAATCGGTTCCCTCTCATATTTGCCCCAACTGGGGATGAAACTTACAACCTAAATATGTGCCCTGACCTTGAATCGTGCATGGATAACAACACTCCAACCAACAGAGCCATCCTCCAAAGCCTTTAAGCCTCATTTTTTAACCACCATTAAAATGCGTAAATGATAAAATTAAATTTGTAATGTTGTACTGATGATTGAGACACACACAATGCCTATAACACTATAAGTGTTCATGTATTTCATTTTATTATGATCATTATTTTGAATATCATGATTTGGCAATACATACAAAGCTTTCACATTAAACATTAGCTTCTGCTCCAGAAATCCCCCTTTTAGGAACTCGCCTAAGGACACCCGCGATGCTTGAACTGCCAGGACACTACAGACTCTGGCAGCACCGCTCCGCACAGCAGTGTGTGCTGAGCTCTGGAGCCGCAGCGAGAAGTCTGTGATGACCTCAGGTCTTACCTGCTGCTCATCAACCATTCTGAGATTCTTTCAAAATAAAATAAAGAATTTAAAATGTGCATCATTGTATGCAAATGATGCTACCTGGAAGAGCAGTCTTGCAATTTAGGGGGGAAATTTAGAAAATAATCTTTAATGTGAAAGTTTCCCCCAAAGCTTTAAATTTTAGGGGGGGGGGTTGTTTGGTTTCCTCATCTCCCATGAAGAAATGTTTTGAGTTGGCAATCACTAATTAATGACAAGATTAGCCCTGCCTGGCTAGCATGGCTCAGTGGTTAAGCATTGACCTATGAACCAGGGGGTCAAGGTTCCATTCCCAGTCAGGGCACAGGCCTGGGCTGTGGGCTCAATCCCCAGTAAGGGACGTGCAGGAGGAAGCCTATCCATGCTTCTCTCTTATCATTGATGTTTCTATCTCTCTCCTCCCTTCCTCTCCGAAATCAATAAAATATATATTTAAAAATATATTAGCCCTGGGTCAGTGTTGACTTGATATGGTTTTCTAACCTCCCGTATTAAAATTCACAGTTAATTAATGGAGAGAGTGTGTGTGTCCCTCCTAGGCCTGCTGAATCGGAGCCCAGGACAGGTGCTTGAAAAGCTGCACATTTGAAAAGCACCCCCCTGGGAGATGAGGGGCCCCAGTCCACCTCGGGGAGCAGTTACTGATCTTCTCAGGTGGAAACGTTCAAGGTCGTGACCTGTCACAATATTATTTGAGACGTGAAGCATAAAAACAAGTGCCTTTTAAAGGGCAATGGAAGAACCCAGTTTTTTTTGGCACTGTGCTGACTTGCATTTTCAATCTCGCCAGTACCGCCTGCACCTGTTTCTGTACGTGTGCATTTACAGGGGTCTGCCCCTTGTTTTTCTTTAAAGCTTCATCCGTAACAAATGCACACGGAAGCACTCCATTCTTTAGGGGCACTTCCCTATGGACTCTTACACTCCTGACAAAAAATAACAGCTGCCCAGCCTGCGCTGGCGAAGGGTTTCATTTTTCTCTCTCCGCTCCTCTGGCTGCTAGAAGCCTTAAGTATAGCGTCACAGGTGAGTGCAGCTGAAAGATTGGCTTTCAAAAGGCAAATTTGGCCACAGGATGGCAACCATTCTGTAGAGCAGATTAATTCCCTCCGTTCTTCCACTAGGTACGGCTTCTCATCGAGGTTGTCTGAGAATACAATAAAGAATTCGTTTTTAACCTTCAGACCACTTTTTCAAGCCATGCTACTTCAAAAGCAGCGAAAGCAGCATCCTAATTTCCCAGACTCTACGATTATGGACCTCTGGGCCTATTAAGCGAACTGGACCTTTGCTTTGGTGTCTTCAGTATGGAAGCCAGACATTTAAAGCTGACAATGACTCTTAGAAATTGCCTGTGTGTGAAAGAAAAGGGGTAGTCATTCCAGCTGACATGTGATTTTTAATTGGCTAAAGAGTTATATATGTGTGTAATAAATTCATCTAGGTTAAATGTGTATATGTATATTCTTGGTCTACGCATTTGGATATGCATGCATATTATACCATGCAACTATTAGGCATATGTGTTAAAAAGGGTTTACATTAATGGCAAAATTAAAATAAACTAGAGTTTTAGAACATTTATCCAAATCTTAGTCTAACATAGCATGTGGCATCTGAAACCGTGTATATTTCATTTATCTTGGTAAGCCTAGCACCAGCCAGTCCCATCCATCCCATCCTGTCCCTGTTTAACCACTCACATGCATGAACACATACAAATCCTCCATGAGTAACCAAGTCTTCTAGTAATTTCTCAAGAACTGAGATTTCCTCTCTATAGAAGCTGTCATTTCTAGGTGCCCGGAAAGCTAGATTCCTCGTGCATTATAAAAGGCTGTGAGTCCCCACCCAGTGTCCATGTAGATTATTCAACCAGGCCATCCTTGGAGCAGTAGGCCTTTCAATCTCTTAGCCTGGAAGAGTGAGAAATCCAGGCCAGGGGTCAAGGGACTGGAAAGAGGAGGAAGACACCAGGAGAATGTTCTCTGGCATTTGGGAATCTTGAGGCAAAGAGATGGGGTGAGGGTGGGTGAGGGTGCCAGAATGAAGAAGGAAGGAGGGGAGAGTCTATAGGGATAGACTGGAAATATAGGCTGGCAGGCATGTCCAGAGGTCTTAGCCCTGGGCCCCCTCACATGTATCCAGAGGCCACCCTCTTTAGGCAAGTGGGAAGCCTGGAGTACTTATCACACCTGTTCTATCCCAATCCCCTGAGCAGTCTGAGAGATGGTTTTCAAACCTTCACTGTCCCAATAACCTGCCATTCTCATGTACAAGGTAAAATAAAGGCAATCTTATTGTGCAATAAGAAATTTAAAGTTTCTTTAAAGCTTAGAAAATCACATTCCAGCACAAACACATATCTACAAAGAGTAAATAATTAATTAGTGCCTGTCTTGCTGTAATTGAGAGAAATTTCTGTAGCTGAACAACAACAACAAAAAAGAAATCAGAGCAGGGCATTGAAGGTGAGGATTTCAAGAGGACAGGTTCTTCCAAGGACCAGTCTATTCCCTTATTGATGAAATTGAAGATATGCAGATACACTTTCGGTACTTAATATTCTACCTGGCTGGGAACGAAGTGTCTTGGCCTAAATTCTGCCCGACTTTGCCTGGGCGTGGTCGATTCCTCTACCCTGCTAGGTCAGTCCTGCCTAAAATCTCCTGCAACAGCTCTTGCCTTTCTTCACATAGAACAAGACGCTATAATGTTATTCATTTGGAAACTATCTCTCACAGCTCAGTCTTTCTTTTGGAGGTAACTTCTCAACTTACCTCTGTTCCTGCAGCCAAAAACAGGATATCTCCACAGTCCAAAAACAGGACTTCTGTCCTTGGCTTCTCACACTTCTCACTTCTGTATGGCATTCTCATCTATTCCCATGGCTTTGGTTCTGATCTTGCTTTCCATGCACAAAAATCCAAGCTGGGACTTCTTCATGGAGCTCTGGTGCATTCTAGACTAGTTATTGAACTGTGGATTAGACAGATCTTCTTTTATACCCAACAAACACCTCCAACACCAGTATTTAAGATGGAACTCATCAATATTTACTCTCCCTCAAAGGCTAGAGCTCCTTTCCCAGCACTTACACCACGTCAGTAGTCTGGGCATGGCCGAAGGCTTTTCATTCTCATGCTCATGAGTGGCCTCTCCCTCCCACACATGACCTCCAAACAATGGCATAGTCCTGTCACTCTAAAGAATTCTACAAAGCCCCGTTCTTCTGTTTCTAGCCCTGTCCAACTAACATCACTCCTCTCTTGAGGAAAAATGGTGTTTTCATATTCGCTTCTGTTTGCCTTCTCCTCTCCTTAGCCCCTATTGAAAAAATCCCGAATGTTCTAAAAACACAAACTCATGAAGCCAATTCTTCACTAAATTATACCATACCTGCCGGTGCTCATGGATTCAAACCTCTATCATAATATTGCATATCATAATATTCTTTGGTTAGCCTTCTAGCCTTCATGAAGAGTTAGGTTCCTCTCTTTCTACCAGCATTGGTTTCAACTTATTTTTCTTTTAACTCTTTAGGGTACAAAGCTCCAAATCATCTCAGCGCTTACTTTAATTCTAGGTTTTACTTTCAGCTTGAACCAGATTTTATCCTATCTTTTGCTTTTTTCAGGCCACCACTCATATTTAGTGGCAATATTAAATCTTGTTTTCCATTTTTTGTTTAAATTATTGGGGTAACAATGCTTAGTAACATTATATATGTTTCAGATGTAAACTTCATAATATAATGTATTAAATACATCATTTGTATATTGCATTGTGTGCCCAAACTCTAATATCCTCCCATCATCATATATTTGACCCCCTTTACTCTCTTCATCCTCCCCCCAACCCCCCTTTCCCTGTGATAACTATACACACATACACACACACACACACACACACACACAATGAAATATTGCCATTTGGGAAAACATGGCCAGATCTTGAGGGCATCATGCTAAGTGTAATATTATTTAAAATTGGCCTTCCCATAGCTTCCAAGCTACTTATATCCCTGTGGCAAACATGGCTAGTTTCTTAGGCCAAATTCCCTCTACCCAATTTTTATAATAACAGAACCTAGACTTTGCTCAGTGCAACAGTGTGACCAGCTAAAATGTTCACCTTCAGGTTAGGAGGGTCATGTGACCTGTTCTGGCCAATCAGAGTTCATCAGAAGTCTCCTGTGGGCTAAAAAATTTTTTTGAAAGAGAAAGACTCCATTTACATGTTTCTCTTCCTTTTGCACTTTACCTTTGTCTTTCCTTCCTCTTCCCTCTTGGATTCGGAGTCTGGGTATAAGACAAAACCGACATTTTAGGGCCACAGGGAAAAACTTGTTATGACAGTGGAGCAGAAGGTAAAGGGAACTGGAGTTCTTAATGATTTATCTCTGGACTCTGATATACTGAGGAAGTAACCTCTTTGTTTTTTGCACTTACTGTCTTGTTCACTGCTACATGCCTTGAACAGTGTTAGACACAAGGCAGAAACACCGACGGCAGAACAAGTGAATGAAAGGACAAGGAGGATGTGACAGTCCTAGGAGCCGTGGACATGAGCTTCCTCTAAAGCTAAATCTCTTCATTCCTTTTAAAAGTAAAGTTAGAAAGGTCCTGTGGATGCCTAAGTATAAATATCTGGACATGAGAATCTAAATTCCCTCATTGATCAGACATCTGACTTAAAACCTTGGTTACTGAAGACATTCTGGGGTAAGAAAACAAGTTGGAGCATTAACATTAATGCTCATATTCATTTATCAGGTCATCTATTTATAATGCGCTCACGCATACCTGGGGAAAATAGGACTCAGACCCCAGATAAATGATCATGGGGGAAAGGAGGCAAATTGGAGTTAACAAAAAGAGGATGTCAGAATACAGCCAACAATTTAGGAAGTTCTCCTGCATCCGTCTCTGCGTTGACCATAAACAGAGTTCTTTATTTCACACAAGACATCTCTCCAAGGATCTTTAGGTATAATTTCTATCTTCTTTACATTTGAAACATTTACTATACTGTCATAGCCACCAGAGGAGAGATATCACTTTTACTAACTGAAATACAGCTTTATAACTACATTAAAAACTGCTACAGGAGAGTGATTCAGAGTGGCGGCTGGAGGTGTTGGTGGAAATGACAGTGTTTTTTTTTTTTGCTGCAATTGCCAACCTAAAGTATGATCCGTGGAAATAGCAATGACTGGCTAGCGTCTAGTGGCTTCATATTTTACCGTAGTTCATGTGCATAATACCAAGTATTATGGGAGGAAAAGGTAAAAGTAGTAAAACAGTATCTTCTGAGGGATGTTACGTAGCATGTGACTTTGATTAAGAGAAGACCAAAAGTAATCATCAGAATGTTAATTCTTAGCATCTGAGAAAAGAAAGTGAATATGTATTGAACTTCTTTTCAAGCACATATCACTGGGGGAAAAAATGAATGATTAACAAAGAGGTAGAATGGGCAGAAAAAAGAAACAGATAGAGTCTGCTAGTCTTTGAATGGTAAGCCAAGTTGTTTAACATTCAAAATAAGTAAAGGGTAAAATAGATTTTGATCCAAGAACTAAAATTTACAATGTAATGGAAAACAAATCAGAGAGTTGACAGTTGACACATTACCACATTAGGTGTCATACAAGAGTCAAAGTAAATAAAATATAGGTTAATTGGGATTATGGTTTTTTCGAAAGTACTTCTGTTTGGATTTAATAAATGAAGAATCTCTGTATTTAGATAATTAAATTAAAATGACACGCTGTTTCTTTTTTATTTGCTCTTTTTAATGAAAGGAATCTGACTAATGTGCTTCATTTCCTGAGTCGCTGTGGCAGTTATCTTGCTATGTCAAACACTGTGGTCCGTGACTCAAAAAAGACATGTAAAAACGTAGACCTCTCTTAACAATGGAAGCACTGTTAGGAGGAAAAGGGACAGGCTTAGACAAGACAACCTGGGCACGGCATTTCTGGTTTGGGGAGGAAAATAAACTATTTGGATTGATTGAGGAAAGAGATTGAAAATGTATTGAAAGATGAATGGAAGACCACATGAGAACGTGATAAACACTTGTCCTTTGTTTGGGATGACAAGGCATACTTTCCACGGGGGAAAAGGCAGCCCCCGCTGACTCCCAGCAAGCTGCACTAGGTGTTTGAGGCTGCTGAGGTGCCAGCCCTCGAAGGCTCTCCTGTGCTTCGCCCTGAAAGCACTTCGAGAGAGTGAGCAAAAAGCCCTGAGGCCTGGGTAGCAGATGTGCGGCTACATTCTCATCCCAAGAAAAGCAAGAAAAGAAAGTCTTTCTGAAATTTGTTTGCAAAATATTTCTATCTCACCACCCTAAATATGCATGGTGTATGTTGACTTCAAAGGGGGACCTCTGCAGCTAAATATAATACTGATTGATTGAGTCGTGTAGCAATTGACAAATTGCCTTCATGTGCACTGCCAGGTCTTGGGCTCAACGCAAGTTTTATCTGGATGGGCACCATGTATGGAAAGGCCTAATTCAGGAAACATCAGGGCCTAAAAATGCGCTTTTTTTTTTAACAGAAACACCAATGAAAGATAGGTGATATATATATTGCAAGTTTCTAATTCCAGCAAGAGAGTACAGGCCTACCTATTGTCACCCTGAGAATGTCACCTCAGGAGGGCATTTGACACACGTTCAGGCCCTGAGGGAAGTAAAGGTTTCCCAGATGACTATTCTCTGCCTTCAAGGAACAAGCTGCTTTCTCCAAGTCTGAACTTCCCCAGCTCTATACTTGGTCCAAAGGGAGAAATTCAGGTTCCCCTTACTGGAGGCCAGGCCTCATCTCCATGTGTCACCTCAGACATAGACTTCCTCTTCTGTAGTAAGCCTAGTCAGTTCACAAAAATAAGGCAGGCAGCCCTAACTGGTTTAGCTTAGTGAATAGAGCGTCCACCTGCAGACTCAAAGGTCCCAGGTTCGATTCTGGTCAAGGGCATGTAGCTTGGTTGCGGGCACATCCCCAGTAGGAAGTGTACAAGAGGCAGCTGAATTGATGTTTCTCTCTCATTGATGTTTCTAACTATCTCTCTCCCTTCATCTCTGTAAAAAAATCAATAAAATATATTTTTTTAAAAATAAGGCACGGCAGCAGTCCTGGGGCAGAAGGGTGGCTGTACAATTTCTCCTTCCTTCACTTCATCACCTTCCCCTCAGAGAGCCACAGGCATGTAAGAAGATTAACTCACGTGCTTTTAGACAGGGCACCTTAGGACTGCGGGCACAGCCTCCTAACTACCAGGCTTGTCTATGAGGCATCTCCAGCTCCCGTGAGCTAGTTGGTCATTCTCCAGTAATTATGACTCAGGACCTCATATCTACTTTTATTGCATCACTTAATGAGTTACAGTAGAATGATGCATTTACCCATCCATCTCTCTCTTCTCCCATAGCCTGTCAAATTATGAGTTTTCCACAGCACCGCTAAAGTCTTATGTAGATTGTGTCTTTTTTCCCCAACCCATCCCCCTTACCCCTAAACCTGCAAGTACCTACCACTTGGGCATTTACTAGGGCAGCAGAAAAACACTTGCTTGGCGAGCAAATACATGAGCGACTTGTAGCTCTGAGCCAGTACATTCAATGAAGAAAAGTTTCCAAAAATCTCCCTGTCACATTTTTTACCTCAAGTATTGGAATATATTAACTTCAAAGTCAGAAACTAAAGGAACTCCTATTAGAAATAGATGGTACATTTCAAGGGCTTTATGTACATATGTGTGCATTTTTCTCCCTGTATAATGTTATTTTTATTCTAATTACGCCAACAGCATTCTTCTGGGTGAAATGAAACACTGTATTTCGGTTGGCGAACTAGTTCCCCCTGAACATTTGAGCAGATCGATACACTGCAAACTGTGTGTGTAATGAGGGTCGGCACCAAGAGCAGGCACTTGAGCTGAGATCCGGGACAGAGGGTGCACAGCCAGGGAGCAAAGAAACCAGAAGAAAGAAAGAAAGATCCTCACCTTAGCCAAGTTGGCTCAGAGGATAGCGCGTCGGCCTGCGGACCGAAGGCTCCCCAGTTTGATTCCTGTTCAAGGACACATGCCTGGGTTGTGAGCTCAGTCTCCAGTGGGGAGCGTGTTCAGAGACATCTAATTAATGATTCTCTCTTATCATTGGTGTTTCTATCTCTCTCTTCCTTTCCTCTCCTCTCTGAAACGAATAAAAATATATTTAAAAGAAAGAAAAGAAGATCCTCAAATCCACAGGGGGGAAAAAAGAGAGACCCAGGTGGTGTATGGCCAAATCCTGCTCATCCAGGGAAGTGAGTGCCTGTGTGCTTGGGACTGTCATTTTGCTTGCAACGTGGGAGAGCTATTGTCAGCATTGCTTTAGGAAACTGTTGCTCCTCAACTTCCAAAAGCAGATTCACCACACATCTGGGGACGTGGGGCCTAGAGACACATGGTAGAGAGGTGGCTGCTCAAAGGAGAAGCCATAATCCACCCTCAGGGTAGTGAGCCTGGGATGGGCCAGGGAGCCTGGGGGAGGCTGGGTTCCTCATGGCCAGGGAGTGGTGTGTGATGTGCCCACACTGGTATTATGTGGGAAAGTGAACACAGAAAAAGGCAACACCCCACACTCCCTGCTGGGTGGATTTCTGAATCTGTGTTCACATCCCTTCCTCCTTGCCTTTTAATTTTCACAACTGTTACATCCATGCATGCCCCTATTGTACCTTAAAAACCTTTCGCAGAGGCACCTCTCTTGGAACCACTGGGGAAGGGAAGCAGTGACTGCCTGCTCTTTCCCAGCTGTGTTCTGGGTGCTGCTAATCTGAGAGCTGAGTCAGAGAACAGCCGAAGTGGGGATGATGGAGGAGCTTCCTGACAGCAACTCACAGAGGAGGTTCTAGAAAATCCCAAGCACGCTACGGAAAACCAGAAGAAGGCTTGTGGAGTAGAGGTGACCTTGCATATGGAGCAGCACCACCCAGGCCCCAGGAGCTCGTGGGGTTTTACCAGCGACACCCTGGTGGGTCCGTGGTGGAGAGTCTACGGAGGTCTCCTTCACCCGCTGAGTGTCCATTAGGGAAAAGCGACTAAGGTGGGTGGAGGTGAGTAATGCAGGTGGGAGAATCCTGTTCCCATTGCTATTTGAGAGACTTGCCTATACATCAGAAGTCACTCACCTACCCTGAGTTCAAGTGCTAGTTCATTTTGTTAGAAAAATAAAATGCTTGAAATTCTAAATTACTTATAAAAATACTAGAGGCCTGGTGCACAAAATTCATGCCCAGGGGTATTTTTCCCTCAGCCTAGCCTGCACCCTCTCCAATCTGGGACCCCTTGAGAGATGTCTGCCTGCTCCTTTAGGCCAGATCCCTGACAGCCTGATTGATGCCCAACTGTTCCCCTGCCAGCCTGTTTGCCCCTAACTGCCCTCCCCTGTAGGCCTAGTCACCCCTAACTGCCCTCCCCTGCAGGTCTGCTCCCCCCAACTGCCCTTCCCTACAGGCCTGGTCACCCCCAACTTCCCTCCTGGCCTGGTCACCCCTAACTGCCTTCCCCTGCTGGTTTGATCACCCACAACTGCTCTCCCTTGCAGGCCTGGTCCCTCCCAACTGCCCTCCCCTGCTGGCCATCTTGTGGTGTCATCTTGTGTCCACATTAGGGCAGCAATCTTTGACCACATGGGAGCAGCCATCTTTGTATTGGAGTGATGGTCAATTTGCATATTATTCTTTTATTAGACAGGATATGCTCATATGGACAAAAATACATTTTTCTCACTTTGAGATATATGAATTTATAAATTGTTTTTGCATGAGATAAACCCACTAGTAAAGCAATTTTAAAGTTCTCAGTTGTCAATCAGATGGCCCTGGCATTTGATTTTGAAACCCCTTGGCAGAGATCAGCAGGCCTTGTTTATTCTACTTTGTGGAACTCTTATTCATCTCTAGAGAATGCTAATGGCTATATTTTTATGTGTTATTTGCCTCCTGCTGAAAACTGTCTTCTAATCCTCTCTTTTGAAATTCTCTTCTTCTAATCAACCTCTGGAGGAATGTATCATCTGAACAGAGGTGTTCTTGTTTTGATTTATACAAATCACTCTGCAGTATCAACAAATGCTTGGTGGATGATTTCACTTGCACACATTTGCCTGGAGATAATGAACACTGTTCTCCCAGTGTCCCAAATGACCTGTTCTGCTATGTCATTGACACACACATGTAATCTTTGCTCTTTCTTAAAGATGAGGAAAATCATTTCATTTTCTATCTGTTTACCTAAGACATTTTAAGTGCTCCAATATTTGAGAGCTAGCATACTTGTGTCCATTTTTGCCAGTGTTCTGTAGACCAATATGAAGTAATTTTGAATCAGAAGCAATGTAAGTAACATGAACCATGAAATAAAAAATAAAATTCCCTAAAACTGTCTTATTGCAATCAGGTGTTTAGTAGTATAGAGTCAAACCATTTGAATGTTTTATCTGAATTTTCAGGTATCATTTTAATTTTAGTTTTGGTTTTGCTATTGTTGTTTCACGAATACTTAATGAGTAAGTTCTATGTACAAGTTCATTCTGGTAATTATTTTAAGAGAGAGGAAAAACCTTAACACATTGTTTCTGCTTGTAAAAGCTTTAAATATATTTGGAGAAGATTCCAATAATAAATAGTCATAATCACAACAAGTAATGTTTATAAAATATTTCATACTTTGCCAAACTTCACCATCTTCGTAGCCTAATAATACGCTCCTCTGAGAAATCCTGATATTATCTCCATTTTAAAAATAGAAAAAGAACCTTGTAAGTCAGGCATATTCTTCACTTTATTTAGTAAGCACCGGGGAGCTAGAGAGGATTTTTTTATACTGAGGAAATGACATGCTGAGAGTTGCACAATAGGAAAATTACTATGACAGTTGTATATGAATGGGGTCTAAGGGAGAAGAATTTAGAGATGAGAAGCATATTATAAAGCCCAGAAAAAATAATATTTTGAAGCTGCACTAGAGTGTTAATGGGGGGAAGGTAAACACAGGAATAGATAGGATGATTTTTTTTATTGTTTAAAGTATTACATATAGTAGTACATATATCTCCTTTTTTCCCCCTTGATCTTCCCCCATCCTTTCCTACTCCCTGTCATAAGCCCTCATCCCTCTCCCCCTGCCACAGTATCTTGTGTCCATTGGTTGTGCATATATGCATGCATACAAGTCCTTTGGTTGATCTCTCCCCCCACCCCAACACTCCCCTGCTTTCCCTCTGTAATTTGACAGTCTGATTGATGCTTTACTGCCTCTATATCTATCTTTTTGTTCTTCAGGTTAAAATGTTCTTTATTTTCCATAAATGAGTGAGATCAGTGGTATTTTTCTTTCATTGCCTGGTTTATTTCACTTAGCATAATGCTCTCCGGATCCAATAGGAGGATTATTTCAAAAGCAGAAAGAAAAAGACAAAAATAAACAAAAATAAAAGCATGTAGCAAATACCTAAATGTTAAAAAGAAAAAGTGAGATGTATTAAAAAATTATTCTGAAATTTTAAGCCTGAGTGTGGGGAAAACTATGTTACCATGAACAGAAATGTAGAAATGAGAGGTAAGAGATAATGTGAGTGAGGGGAGCATGACTTCCATGTTGGGAATGTTGAACTTGAGTTGCTGGTAACGTATCCATGTGAATACAGGAAATAACCACATAATAGATTGAAGTGCACCCCCATCAGAGAAGTATGGTGGTAAATAGAATAGCCAGGGGAGAGAATGGAGAGAGAAAATAAGTTAATGGACAGACCTTTGGGATGACCTAAATTTGTTCAGTCAGGGTTTAAGGAGACAAAGTGGTGGTTTCAGAAGGAATGGTCAAAGAAGTAAAACTAAAAGATAACAGCCATCAGTGTTTACAATTCTTTAGAAAGAATAACACTCCCAGTATCATTGGATTCATGTATTCATTGCACAAGGATGAGGTAGAGAAGAAATTGTATGAATTTAGAGCAAGAAAGATTGAATACTCTTTTGAGAATTTTGAGAAAGATAAAGTAGGACTAAAGGAGAACGATAAGGAAAGGAAAAAGATAACATGGAAGGGGGAAATGGAGGTACAACTAAAAGGAAATGATTTATAGTATATGGAAGACTCAAGTATATTTTGGCACAAAGAGAAAAAGTCCAGAGAAGAGACTATATCCAAATATATTTTTAATAATTTCAGAGAGGAAAGGAGAGAGAGAAAGAAACAGAAACATCAATGATGAGAGAGAATCATTGATGGCTACCTGGGGATTGAGCCCACAACCCCGGGCATGTGCCCTTGACCAGCATTAAATTTGGGACCTTTCAGTCCACAGGCGGACACTCTATCCACCAACCAGGCAGGACAAGAGAGTGTGAGAACTAAGGGAGCCAGTGGCTGAAGAGCATAAGATAAAGTCCTAGGTTGAAAAGAATATTAAAAGGGGATATCTTAAGACATATTTTGAGGTGGAGCAAATTTGAATAAGCCCATTAAGAATGGCTTCCATTAGAGAATGGTAAGTCACAAATGTCTAATGTTATAGATAGATTTCACCTACTTCACAGAAGCAGGATTAGGTAATTAGGTTTTATGATGGATAGCGTAGGATTAGAAGGAATTTGTAACCTCTACTTGAGATGATTTGTTTTGTTCTGCAGAGCATTAGCAAGCTGAACTGTTGCAGCAGAGTCCCCGGGTATTCAATGTCTTCCAGAACAAAGAAGCTTGTCTCTTCTCCTGGTCTGCGGTGAGAGTTCTTTGTCAGAGGAGGTTCTCCACACAGTCTTTCAGGGACCCAAGGTGACAACAGCTTTGCCATCTTGAACACATGGTGTTTAAGTTTCCCCTGGGCATCACCAGTTGCCAACAATTGCCTCGTAAGGCAGTTAGGTGGAAGTGAAGACCTCCATGCATCCCCATTCCTTTCATGTGTCCTGTGGTCATGCTTCGTGGCTAGAGGTTTGGACAGAGTAGTCCTTTGCTAGGCAGTTGCATCTCAGCTACAAGTCTATTTCCAAAGACGAAGAGGACAGATGCTGGTAGCAAACCAAGCATTTTTTGCCACAAGTACCTTTGAAAATAAACTTTTTAAAAAATGTATTCATTATGGAAGGAAACATATGTACTACTATTTATAATACTTTAAACAATTCAATAAACAATTAAATTTTTAAAATCTAAAAAAAATTAAAAAATTTCTTCATTGATTAAGGTATTAGAAAGAGGGAGAGAAATACAGAAATATCAGTGATGAGCGAGAATCATTGATCATCTGCCTTCTGTACGCCCCACACTGGGGACGGAGCCCGCACCCCGGCTATAGGCCCTGACCAGGAATCAAGCTTCTTCATAGGTCGAAGCCCAACCACTGAGCCGCAGTGGTGCGTGCTCGTGAATGCGCTATTCTAAATGAGATGATAGAAATGGTCTTGCTTTTAAGGCAAGCTCTCCAAGTTGTAAGCATATAAGCCTAGAAAAGAGACTGAAGTGTATTTTTACTTGCTAAACTATAGTTAACTTCCCCTTCTTGGGAATGACAGATTAAAGCCCAATAGATCATAGATACTTATTAATTATTTACGTAAGCAACACTTACGATCCCTCACTTATGTAATCTGATAATTCTCTGGATGCAATTAATTAGAAATGAGATCAAAGCTACATGCTCCTTTTGATGTCCTATTTATATAATTTATTTCTGTCAGAAGAAAATAATCATAATGTCATGTGCCATGTGAATAGATGCAAGTTTTTCCTGACATTGTTGTTTTGGATTTCTTAGCTTTTTCTCGTGAAGGATATATCCTGTGATGTGACATGTCTACTCTCACTGCTTCTTTTCATGTATACAGACTTGGTGGTCTCTCTATTTAAGTGCTCCAGCTTATTTTTACTTAATTGATGCAACTTTTCTGAGCTTCATATTGTTCAGTTAAAGCTCCTGGACCTTAAGACTTTTCTTTGGTCAATAGCATAGTCCTGGGGGTGGGGGGGTAATATGTGTGAATGTGCTTCAATTGAAACACTAATGATTATTACCTATAGTCACTGCCTATAGCGTGTTTTGGAAGTTTGACAGGATGAGATGATGCATTTAAAAAGCTATTTAGACACATAGTTGGATATTTGGAAACCAGTTGTTTCTAACTCAGTTACAAGTTTGTGAATCTTCTCTGTATCTATCCCATTTTAGAATATGTGCACTGCCGAAGGGAGCCCAACAGTTACAAATTTGAATAATCCACCAAGTGTTCTGAAAATAACCAATTATGTACACTCTACAAAACTGTTGTATTTCAGTACATATGCATGCATTTAATTGGCTTTTGGTCTGGCCCTGCCATGAGATAGTTCTATTTTTTGAGTCTTCTTACTTTTTCTGGATTCCTAGTACATCCTCACTGGTCAAACAGAATAGTGCCTGCCGAATTGATTAGAATTTTTTTTAAAAAATCCAAGTACTTTCAAAGGCAAAATTATGGGCATCATTATTTTAATTCCTCAAAATGATTTCCATTTGCTGAAAGCCCCAAAGAGTGGCAAAAATTAACAAAGGAGATAACAGCAAGAGATCACACCAATAATCACAGTAAAAATTCTCATTTCAGTCTAAGGATTAGGAAAATCACATCAAAGGTGTTTTTTCCTCTACAGCACAGAAAAGTTAGTAAGAAACTTGGTTTAATAGAAAAAGGATCCCTTTTTTCCTAAAAATATCTCTAATTTTTCTTTTGGTCTTTTGTTCATTAAAAACCAGATGAGATATTAAAATCTTCATCAAATCAGTTAAAATTGATGTTGAAAAACAATTTCTTAGAAGGAACTATAGGGATGACATCAGTTATTTGTGTTAGTTGGGTATAGGCTGGAGTGCTGTAACAAAGAGAGTGCAAATGCAGCCGTTTAAATAAAATAAGTTATTCCTCACACACTCAAAAAATAGTCCAGAGCCTGGCAGACAGTCCAGCCTGGCATTGTGCCCACCCAAAAAGCCCAACATCTCTCCTTCTCAAAATCTTTATCTGGACCATATCTTCAAAGTCCCTTTGGCCATATAAAGTTCCAGCCATTAAGATGTGAATATCTTTGTTGGGGGAGGAGAGCACAACTCTGCCTACTACAACCAATAAAATAATTACTTTTAACATAAAAAAGTAGATGTTTAGGAAAAATAACTATAAGAAGAGGAACTTTGGACACACAGAGATACCTGACACATGCGAGGAAGACCATGTGAGGACATAACGAGAAGACGGCCGTCTGCAAGCCAAGGTGAGAGGCCTCAGAGAAACCAAACCTACTGACACCTGAATCTTGGACTTCTGGCCTTAGAACTGTAAGAAAATACTTACCTATTGTTCAAACCAACAACAATAACAATTATAACCCAAAGCTCAAACTAAAGTTGAGTGAGAAGAGTGACCTTGTCTTACATTTTGCAAATGTCTTCAATGATTTGATAAATAGAAGACAGCTGGGTTCACACATCTGTGTCTGCACACAGTCTGCTGTGATGTGTTATTTTGGTTAAAGTACATGAAGAAAATCCATCTTCATGTGGCCACATATATGTAAAAAGAGGAAGTATGTTAAAAGACTTGGATTGTGGATAAGCTTACTTAGTACTATGCTGCAACTTAACAAGTGGTAGTTTTATGAATGTTGGTTACAATGTGGAATCAGAACCAATATGAATAAAGTTTTCATATTCTGTAACATGAAAATCCACTAGCCTAAGCTTGCATTTTGAATAATTTTGTGACATCACATATTGATCATTTGGAAAATATAGATAAAAATCTTAGAGGAATCCACAGGCAGCAAAATCTCAGACAAATGCCAAAGCAATATCTTCACTGATATCACTCCTAGGGCAATGGAAACTAAAGAGGAAATAAATAAATGGGACTACATAAAAAAAAAAGCTTCTGTCAGCAAAAGAAACCATCAACAAAACAACAATAAAGCCCACTGCATGGGAGAATGTATTTGCCAATGTTATCACAGATAGGGTTTAATCTTCAACATTTACAGAAGACTTATACAACTTAACAAAGGAAGATAAACAACCCAATCAAAAAATGGGCACCGGACCTAAATAGAATCTTTTCAAAAGAAAACAGAAGGAAGGCCAAGAGACATGTGAAAAACACCCCCAAAGTCACTAATCATGAGAGATACAAATGAAAAGTACAATGCAGTACCATCTCACACCTGTCAGAATGTCTTCATCAACAAGTCAACAAACGACAAGTGCTGGTGAGGATGCGGAGAAAAAGGAACCCTCGTGCACTGCTGGTGGGAATGCGGACTGGTGCAGCCACTATGGAGAAGAGTATGGAGTTTCCTCAAAAAACTAAAAATGGAACTTCCATTTGATCCTGTAAACCCACTTCTAGGACTATATCCCAAGAAACTAGAAACACCAATCAGAAAGGATATATGCACCCCTATGTTCATAGCAGCACAATTCACCATAGCTAAAATTTGGAAACAGCCTAAGTGCCCATCAACAGATGAGTGGATTAAAAAACTGAGGTACATCTACACAATGGAATACTATGCTGTGGTTAAAAAGAAGGAATTCTTACCATTTGCAATGGCATGGATGGAACTAAAGAGCATTATGCTAAGTGAAATAAGCCAGGCAGAGAAAGACAAATACCACATGTTCTCACTCATTTGTGGACTATAATGAACAACATAAACTGATGAACAAAAACAGATCCAGAGACAAAAAAGCATCCATCAGAATGTCAAACCTCAGGGAAAATAGGGAAGGGTGGGGGTATAGGGGAGAGATCAACCAAAGGACTTGTATGCATGCATATGGGCCTAACCAATGGACACAGATACCAGTGGGGGCATGGGAGGGCAATGGGGGGATAAGGACACATATGTAATACCTTAATCAATAAAGAAAAAAAATAAAATATTGGATTCACTAAATTGTGTATACCTCTTGACTATTACCACATTTTATTATATAATATGTAAATACCTGCATTAATATTATGACCACTCTCATCAGAAAAGTCTTTAAACCTTAGGACTCTCTTACCCTCACAGTGGCAGATACAGGGTTTCCAATTCTAAGTTTTTCCTTTAAGTCTTGAATTTTACTTATGGCAAGAACTATCCGCTATTTTTCTTGAAGCAATAGGCTTCCTTCATTCATTTCAAGGAAATGTCTGCCAAGTACCTATGTCTGAATAACGAAGGTTTTTGTTGTTTACTTTTTTAAAATAAAATGGCTTAAAAAATAATTTTTAAAAAAATGAATATTCAGTACCCAACTATCCCTGTAAGACAATCATTATACTTCAGCATACACATGTGTTGTATGCATATTTCTTACTAGTGGCCAGGTGCACGAAATTCATGCACGCAGGGGGTGAGGAGGTTGTCTCTCAGTCCGGTCTGCATCCTCTCCAATCTGAGACCCCTGTGAGATTGGACTTAAACTAGCACTTGGACAACACCCTTGCAATCCACTCCTAACAGCTCACCTGCCTGACTGCTTGATCACCCCCCTAACCACTCTGATTGCTGGCCTGATTGCCCCAACTGGTACCCTCTGCTGGCCTGCTCGGCCCCAACTGCCCCCCCCCACCAGCCTGATCACCCTCAACTGCCCTCCTCTCCTGGCCTGATCACCCCCAACTGCCTTCCCCTCCTAGCCTGATCACCTCTAACATCCTCTGCCTTGGCCCCACCACTATGGCTTTGTCCTCTGGGGCTGGGATGCCATTAGGAACCCTTAGTGCCTACACGGCCAGCCTTTGCCACAGGCCCTGGGGCTGAGCTGCAATCTGGGACCCCTGCCCCCTGCCGGCCTCCAGTGTGCTGTGGGCCCGCCCCCATCACTCTCCCACGCACCTCGGCCCTGCCCCCCCACCCCTCAAGCCACTCGGCCCTGCCTTCCACTCCTGATTGGCTGGTACTGTAGCAAAGGTATGGTCAAATTTGCATATTACTCTTTTATTAGATAGAATTGTTTTTACACATTCTATTAAAAAGATATGCACTTAAAGTTCCAGTTTGACAATATTGATCATCATTATTGCTTTAAGGATCAGTATAGTTTTATATCTTTGAGGGAAACTGGCATTTTTCTCCTGTGAGAGTGTGGCAGCAAAGAACACTCCTTGATTTATGCTAAGGCACTAACAGTTCTACCCACCATTGCTTTAGCCCCATCACTGAAAATGTCAAAAAGTATCTTACTATTATCACTGAACTAGTTTTGACAACACAGACCCACTGAGACCCTTAGGGAACAACAAATTGAGCACAGCTACCTTCGGGCCTTATCTAAGTGAGCTGTGAAGAGCAGGCAAGACTCCCAAGTGCTGCCTAACAAGATCTGGTCACTGAGAAGGTAAATACGCTAGTGTTTCCCATCATCTCCTTGTCAGGATTTGTGTGCTTTTCAGCTTCTCTGTAGCCAGAGAAGTAGTACGGGTGGCCTTCATTCACAGATCCTTATCAATCCCCAGGGAGGTGCTCTGCCTTTTGTTAGTATAAATAGAGAAAATATCTACTTCCTGTTCAATAATGTCCAAACACTGCAAACCTTTAGAGACAAAGATGAATTTCTCCTCAATTGGCTGGTTATTCTGTGACTTGATCAATGAGAGACCTAGTGCTTTGATTATATAAGAGAAACGGGGCTTTTAGTGAACCTGAATGTGATGATTTGAGGTCATTTCCCAGGAGGACGCCTGGCAAGGGCAGAGGGCAAGGGCACGCAGACGGCGCAAATGAAGGCCTGTCATGGGAGTGGGCGCTGAGGTGCAGAAAGCACATCAGAAGGAAGATGAACTTAAAGGGAGACAGAGAAGTAACCAGACCATGATGCTGCAGAAAACAAACATGATTAACCGGGTTACCCCTGAGGACCTTACAGATTAATAAGCAGGCCATGGAGTTCTGTAATGATAAAATGACTGTGTCTAGTATTCTACATTAAAAAAAAAATCTGTGCCAGCTACATATGGGCTCAAAAATATTTTCTCTTTTAAAGGGGGAAAAAAAAAAACTTACAAGAGAGTAGAAAATGGCTATCCCTTTTGACTTACATATAATGATATGGAATGAACATAGGCTACTCAACCACCAAGGCCCACCACTCTTCTTTGCAGCACCCCTTCCTGGAGGTCCTAGCCCCACTTTTCTTACATGATATGAGGCAGAGCTGTGGCCAGATCAGCCATATACATTTCCCAGGTCCCCTCTCTCTCCATCCCATCGTGGAAGAAGTCCAGCTGCGTACTTGGCAGAGCTAGGATTAAAGCCATCGCCCAGCGCTTCTGTTCCATATTTGCACAGTCCAATCTGGCATCAGGCTAGTTCAGTGTGTGCTCCCAGCTGTGGTCCATTGTGGGTGGGATCCACACGGGGTCAGCCAGGCAGCGTCCAGGGCCACATGGCTATGGAGGGAACATGGTTGGGTGCAAGGAAGCAGGAGCGAAGCAAGATGAATATGAGAGAGAACTTTTTAGTCTGTGTCTAGGACCATAGCAATTATGCCTTCAGGATTTTGCAGGCTTGCAGTGGCTCTGCCCTAACCTAGGCAATTACCTTTGTTTCCAAGTTAGACTAAGAGGCACCTTCCATGCATCACCCCTGCTTCACTGTGGATGCATCCATCTCCCCTTTTTTGGACTCCTCCCCCCAGTGACCAGCAGGGAAGAGAGTTGGGGAGTGTGGAATTGCAGCTTCCTGCTGAAGCTGCCTAGATAGTCATGCTTATAATGTCTGGCCTTCCTTTTGCTCCACTCCTATTACTAATAACTAGCTAATTACAATCGTAATGCTTACAATTTTATCCATTAAGCCTTCCTTAAAAAATGCTTAAGCAAGTCACAGTAATCAAAGGATAGCTTATTATATCATCTAAGTTACTTGTACAATAATGATATTATTCATTATTTTATAATCCAGTAAACAAAAATAAACAGATTATAAAATTAAAGTTTATGAACACAGAAATGGGAAGTCAGTGCACCTTAGGAAAGATTAAATAATTTAGAAGTGTTTATTACTTCTTATATTTCTCTGCAGAGTTTTAAGGGAGAGTCATATTTCATAATATCTACAGATTTCAAGGTTGATTTATCTTTTACTAATATCATCTTTTCTCCCTCTGCTCTATTTGGGGATTTTATCCAGTATGTTTTAAAACATTGCAACAAAATGAAGGACCCATGTCTTCTGCCTGAGTGGAAATTTTTCAAAATTTTCTTTTTTTCCCCACTGTTTGCTTGAAAAAGACGACTCATTCAAGTTGAAAACTAAAATTTTAAAACAATTCGAAACCACCACACAAACAATTTGTAGCACTTATCTTAGAAATTTTTATTCCTCATAAGCAGTTATAATCTCTGAAAATGTGTATCCTAGGATTTCTTTTCATTCTTTTTCTCCCAGGCATTCATTTCTCATAGTAGAGATCAAAATGCTTATTCTCAGCCTATCACTGTCAAGTTATTGGTACCGAGAAGCTTATTAATTAGAAGTCATGGGGAGAGAGTACTTCATTCTTGCCATATCTGAAATGGAAATCACATACTTTAAATGAAATTTTCATCATGGTTAGTGATTAAGTCAACATGCAGTCATTCTGGATTTCAAATTTACTTCTTTTCTTTAGAAACACATTACAGCCTGTAACTACGCTGTGAAAACGTGTAAAGCAGTTGAAATCACAGCTGGGCATCTCACTTCCTGTATACAGACCTAAGGTCCACACTACTCCCCTGTCTCCCAGACTCCTTGCAGGAAAGCTCCACCAAGTCCAGATCCACAGGCTTTCCCACCACTCTTCCCTCATTTGGAATATAGGAAGCACCCAATTAATGTTGGCCATTACTATTATAACTATAATTGTTTTTTAATATATTTTATTGATTTTTTATAGAGAGGAAAGGAACAAGATAGAGAGTTAGAAACATGGATGAGAGAGAAACATTGATCAGCTGCCTCCTGCACACTCCCTACTGGGGATGTGCCTGCAATCAAGGTACATGCCCTTGACCGGAATTGAACCTAGGACCATTGAGTTCGCAGGCTGATGACATTCTATCCACTGAGCCAAACTGCTTAGGGCTATAATTGTTAGGATTAAAATACAAACACTATCCCATTTCTTCAAGACCCAAAGCAAGTAAGCTTGTTGTCTTACTCAGCTTGGGCTGCTATTACAAAATGCCAAAGACCGTGTAGCTTAAAAAACAGACATTTATTTCCCACAGTTCTATGGCTAGGAGTTCAAGATCAAGGTGCTGGCAGATTCAGTTTCTGATGAGAGCCTTCTCCCTGTGTCCTCACTGGAGTTTCTCCTTATTATGGTACTAATTCCATCATGAGGGTCTCACCCTCATGATCTAATCTAAACGTAACTACTTCCCAAAGGCCTCATTTCCAATTGCTATCACATTGGAGGTTAGGGTTTTAATGCATGAATTGGAAGTAGAGAGACACAATTCAGTCCAAAGCATGTAAGTCCAACCCCCCAAATCCATGTCCTACTCACATGCAAAATATATTCATTCTATTCTAATATCTCTCAAAGCCTTAACTCACTCCAGCATCAACTCTAAAGTCTAGGATCTGAAGGCTTATTGAAATATTTTCTGAAACACATATGAGTGGGATTTGAAATATGAATGATTCTAAGGCAGAATTCTTCTCCAGCCAGGAAGCTATGAAACCAGACAAGTTTTGTAACTCTAAAATATAGTGATTTCCATTCCGAAAGGAAGAAATGGGAAAAGAAAAGGTGACGGATCTCAAGTAAATCCAAACTTGACCAGGCAAATTCCATTAGATCTTAAGGTTCAAGAACAGTCCCCTTTGACTCAGGGCTTTGCCCTCTAGACCTGCTGGGGTGGCAGTGTCACCTTCCCCAGGTGATATTGAGGCAGCTTGGATTGAGATAGTCTGCCCCTTCAGTTCCCCAGGGCCTGTCCCCAACTCTTTCGGTGAGAGCCCTTCCCCTCTGACCCTGTGTAGGCCCACCCTGACTGAAAAGGTGGGTGCCATCAGGCTTAGTATTTTGTACCATGTTCCATTTATTTATTGATTGCTTTGTTTGTTTGTTTGTTTATTTATTTATTTATTTATTTAAATTAGAATAGGCCCTGTCCTGTCTAATGCCCTAAACTGAAATAAGAGGAATTTCAAGTTTATCTGCAAGTAGAAGTTGCATCTTGGCAAATGTCACAAATGTCAGGAAATAATCAGAAAGGGTAAATGTTAGCGATTCACTCTGATCTCCAGGTTTCATGCACCATTTAGTAACCTTGTGTTCAACAGAGATGTGTAAATGCCTGTCTCAAAGCATTGCTCAGACTGTAAGAGGCAAAACCTACCTCCTTTGCTTTTCAGGGCCTAGAACATATGACTGCATGCTTTATATTCTGTACCTGATGATAAATATGCCCCAGGATAATATTTGTCTCTCAGGAAGAATACATCAAACATTTTAAATGCATTTCTTTGACATACGCCATATACCTCCTGAATAATTAAGTCATGATTCACAATTGGCCGGTGTTTCTTGGGTTTTTGAGTTTTCAGACTTCAAAGGACTTTTGTACAGGTAGAAAGTGAAGCTGGTGGTGAAGATCAACCTAAATTATCTTATCACTCAATATATGTTTGGGCTTAGAAAAAATTCATTCTTTAGCCATGAGGAGAAAAAGCCAAGTCTTCAGCTTCAAAGCCTTATCTAGTCTTTAACAAGTCATTGCTTTCTCCAAGACACAGTTCTGAATTTCACCTGTACCCGCTCACTCATCTGAGTCAGTCTGTGTGCAGTTACCAACACCCTCACTAGCCAAGTCTTAATCCTCCTATAGAGCAAAGTCCTACAAGTAGAAACCAGAACAAACAAAACCCAGAGTTTATACCGCAGCAGTACAATGGATGAGTAATAAGGAAATTGAGTCAGCTAAGTTTAGGATAAAATTTGTAGTTTGTGTTTTTTTCTAAACATTTTATTCAATGACTTGATTTTTAAGAGCAAAAAGCTAAGCAAGAAGAGAAACCAAGATGGCGCCTGAACTTGCCACCTAGTACAACAACTTCAAAACTACAACTAAAAGACAAAACAGACATCATCCAGAAACATAGGAAGACTGCCTGAGTGGAAATTCTACAACTAGAAGAAAAGAGAAAAGCACACTGAGACTCAGAGGAGGTGTGGAAGACAGAGGTATGGAGGCACATGCACAGAGGGGCTGGCAACTGAGTATGCAGCTAACTTTCTCAAGCTGGAGGGAGACACAAGTTCCAGACTGCTCTGAATCCAGTTCCGGGTGAGACTCTGGGGACCCAGACTCATATGGGGAAAAACTGGACTGTTTCTCTCAGAGCTGCTTTCTCTCAGAGCTGCTTACAGCAATTACCATGGGATATTGAGACCCAGGGGCCTCTTAGAGCGGGGCTGATACAAAGCCATTGCTGTTTGCTCCACCCTGAGACTCCACCCCAGCCAAGCTGTGTGCAGAGACTTTGCATATGAATGGCCTGGTCCTCTGAAAACTAAACTGACCTATCAAACTGCAGCTGAGTCAGAGAGACCCAGAACATCTAAAAGAAGGCCCAAAGCCCCATAGCAGCTTGCATTGCTTCACAGCTGGGCTTCATCTGGGCACCTCCAAAACCCAAACAAAGAAGATGAATCTGCAGATCTCTCTGTAGCTCCTGCTGGGTGGCCTCAGGCAGAGGTTAAATTAGCACCTCCTTGGAAATCCAAGAGCCAGTGTACCCAGGGGTCAGAGTAGGACCATCCAGATTTCAACGCCTAAGATCCATAAGGGACACAGTCAGGGGGACTCAGTGAGCACCAAAGCCCCACTAAAGCAAGTCTTGCTTCATAAGGGTGTCTCCAGCACAGAAGTTCTCCCAGCATAGACAAAACTGATCCTCAAAGCCATTTTGGACTAGAGGTCAATTCCTCCCAGTGATACCAACAACAATCAAGGCTTAAATACAACAAGACTGCGCACACAGCCCACAAATGGGTGCACCAAGAGTGTCCAACTCAGATAACTAGGGAGGCTGAGCCACTGGGCCCGATAAGACACCTAGCACACAAAGCCACTCTATCAACTCTGGGAAGCTGTAAAAATGTGAAGACAAAGAAACAGGTCACAAATGAAAGAAATGGAGGAAAGCAAATGACTGAATATAAAGTTCAAAACCACAGTTATAAGGTTTTTCAAGAATTTTCTAGAAAAGGCCGATAAAATTAGTGAAACTCTTAAGGATAACTAGACCAACTAGAAATTAAGCATACAGTGACTGAAATAAAAAATAATATACTAGAGGATTGTAAGAATCAAGTCAAAGATTTGAAATACAAAGAAGCAAAAAACACTCAACCAAAAAAGCAAAAAAGAAAAAGGAACCCAAAAATATGAGGATAGTGTAAGGAGCCTCTGGGACAACTTCAAGTGTACCAACATTTGAATTCAGGGGGTGCCAGAAGAAGAGAAAGAGCAAGATACTGAAAACCTACTTGAAGAAATAATGACTGAAAACTTCCCGCACCTGATGAAAGAAATAGATTTACAAGTCCAGGAAGTGTACAGAACCCTAAACAAAACGAATCCAAAGAGGAACCCACCAAGACACATAATTAAAATGCCAAGAGCAAAAGACAAAGAGAGAATATTAAAAGCAGCAAGAGAAAAACAGTTAATTACTTACAAGGGAAGACCCATACGATTGTCAGCTGATTTCTCACAGAAACTATGCAGGCCAGATGGGAGTGGCAAGAAATATTCAGTGATGAACAGTAAGAACCTACAACCAAGAGTACTCTACCCAGCAAAGCTATCATTCAGAATTGAAGGTCAGGTAAAGTGCTTCACAGATAAGAAAAAGCTAAAGGAGTTCATCACTGCCAAACCAGTATTATATGAAATGCTGAAAGGTATTCTATAAAAAGAGGAAGAAGAAGAAAAAGGTAAAAATAAAAATTATGAACAACAACTACATATCTATCGACAAGTGAATAAAAAATCTGATGAACAGAATAATCTGGTAACTATAATAGAATCAGGGACATAGAAAGGGAGTGGACTGACAATCCTCAGGGGTAAAGGGATGTGGGGAGTGCAGGAAGAGACTGAACAAAAATCATACACCTATGGATAAGGACAGTGGAGGGGGGTAAGAGTATGGGATGGAGTGGGGTGGGAACCCGGTGGAGGGGAGCTATGGGGTCGGAAGAGAGGAACAACTGTACTAATGTGAACAATAAAGATTTTTAAAAAAAAAAGCTAAGCAAAAGCAATCATTAGAACACATGTCCATTCCTCATCCCATCAACTCCCTTCTTTAAAAATAAAAAAGAAGTGAAGTACTGAATCGAATCTGATTATGGTGGATGCTAAAACAAAGCATACTTCAGAAATGTGTTGCAGACATTCATTTTGTATAAATTGTGATGTATTTGGCCTTCAATAGGTCATGTTCGGTATTTAATCATTTTTTGAGGTGTTTGGATCTGATTTAAGTACGCTGTTTGGTTGCTTTAATCCACTGTTCTTAATAAGAGAAAAGATGTGTTCAGAGCCCAGGATGGGATTAAGTTAGCTTTCCTGCAAATCCGTCTTGGCCCCGGCTCCCTGGGTCTCACTTGGGTAGGGATCCCTCTAGGCACCTGGTTGCCAGGGAACTGTTCCTGGACCAAGCTGAAGGCACAACACATCCTCTGACACCTTCTTAGACAAGTTTAAGGTTGCCCCGGGCCTCAGTGTACCTCCCTATGAGCAGAAAGGATCAGCACCTTCCCTGTGAGACTGTCATGCAGATTAAATGTCACGCGATTAAATGAGTTTATCATAGAAAATGCTTAGGAACCCTGTCTGCTGCCTGGGAAGCATTCAGCAAATGACAGTTGTTATTTGGTTAATATTGTTGCTGCTGCTGGTATTGCCTCAAACAATGAAAAGACAATTAGGTAAGCAAATCTTTCTGTGTCTTTGGCACTTGCTGAAACTGATGAGGTTCTCTGTGGCTCGGGTGCAACCAAAGGAAATGTGCTTCAATAGGACACGTAGGTATCTTTACAATGGATTTCATGTAGAGGTCTCAAAAAAAGTCTTTTCTTATCAGGTGCAATAGCTGATGGAATAAAAGTAGCACATAGAGAGGTCACTGAGTCAAACTCAAAACAAGCTTTTCTTCTGACAGCCATGGAAAGTATTTCAGAGCCGGTGTTGTTTAAGTTCTGGATGAGTGTGCTGCCAACACCGAGGTGAAGTGGTAGAGAAGGAAAGATGGAGAGAAAAGAAACATGTCAACTTAGGAAAGGAGGCATGTACATACTTTGTGGTGGTATCTTTTTGATAAGACAAAGCTGGGCAAATCACATTCCATTCCTTCACCATTCACTCTGAATCTGCCAGGAAAATCATTTGTAAATTCTTTAAATCTGATTCCAGTGCCCTCCCTAAATAATTCAGACTATCAAAGCATGTATCCCAATGTTTACTGATCCTATGTTCAACCAGTTCATTAACCAGGAGACCCCATCACTCCACTGTAAAACATTTTCCCTCAACAGCTTGCCAGTGCCTACCATTTCCATTAGCAGATGGGAGAACCTTCTGTTTCAGAATTAGGCCTCCTGCATGATCATATCTCTGATCCCCTTTTAGAGTTCAAATGAAATTATGCAAGTTGAGTTCAGAATGTTTCTAGAAGCCAGGGTCAGTAGCGGAGAGCAGACCCCCTGGGGCTAAGAGGGAGAGAGTCGGGTAATGCACCCCAAAGGGTTATGGGCAAATAAAGAATAGTAGAAAGGCTAGGGACCCAAAGACAAATTTGCAGTCTTCAAAAGTTCAGTTCAAACAGTAGACCTGGACAGGAGTGTTGGTTGAATAGGAGTGAGGAGGTGAGGAGGTGTAAAACCAGGATTAAATATGATTGCTGAGTAATAGAGTTTCATCTGATCATCTGTTCTCTAGAAACATAATGGGTGGGAGAGGGCTCAGTTCCAGAGTCCACAGGAGGAGAGCACGTGTCCAGGGAACAGATCTTGCTGGCGGTCAGCTCGAAAGCGTCACTGGAAACGAGGGTTTCTCATAACATACAACTTAATTAGAAATAAGTAGTCAAGAAGTACAAACTGCCTGTGTGATGTGAGTATATACAGGGACGTCATGAGCAACAGGGGGACCAGAGCTAACACTTCTGTAAGCTAAAAGTAGGTCTACAGTGGTGAGTACATGAAACAGAGTTTATTCTTGTGTTATTATTTAACTATTGTATTAGTTCCCATACAAACAACTGTACTATAAACCTACTTTTGCCCCTCCTATACATAAGCCAAGTTGTTCAGAGTAAATCCTAAGAGTTTTCATCATAAGAAAAATTTTTCCAGCTTTTTTCTTTAAAAAAATTTTTTTTTATTGATTTTTTACAGAGAGGAAGGGAGAGGGATAGAAAGTCAGAAACATCAATGAGAGAGAAACATCCATCAGCTGCCTCCTGCACACCCCCCACTGGAGAGGTACCTGCAACCAAGGCACATGCCCTTGACCGGAATCAAACCTGGGCTCTCTCAGTCCGCAGGCTGATGCTCTAGCCACTGAGCCAAACCGGTTTCAACAAAGCTTTTTTCTTTTTTTTTTCTTTCTCTCTTTTTATTATATCTAGATGAGATGATGGATGCTAAGTAAACTTGATTGTAGTCATTATTCCATTATATGTATGTCAAACTATTGTGCTGTATACCTTATATTTATACAGTAATGCATGTCAATTATACTTCAGTAAAACTGAGGGGAGAAAAGAAATCAAACCTTTTTCATAGACCAAGTCCCCTGGGCTTTGTCACAGCCTCCCCTGAGTGCATGACTAACAGAAATCAAGGAAGTGATTTTCTCTCTGGCCTCGTGAAGTGTTAACCCAGGTTTAGGAAGGACAGGGAGGTCTTGCTGTAGCTTTTTTTTTCTTAGAATCAAAGCTAAAGTTTTTGTATAAAACTTTTACCTAAATGTCTTTTCCTCCCCTTCACTGTACACAATTTTTCGTTAACTCAAGCAAACTGCATTTAGCCAGTCACAGATGTTGGGACATTCTGGCACATAGTCCAGCTTTAGTATGTATGTCCTGAGGAGATTCTTTTGTCAATATGTTTTAGAGCCCCAATTATATCTACGTAATCTTCAATTAATATTTTGGTACTAACCCCCATATTATCTTTTGGTTGCTCAGACTCATAGGTACAAAGAACATTTTGACTGATGCCACAGGGATGGAGAACTGGAAGGTGAAAAAGGTGAAGGGATAAAAAAAAAGCACAAGCTGGTAGGTACAAAATAGTCACGGGATAAAAAGTGAAGCATAGGAAATATAGTCAATAATACTGTAATAACTATGTATGGTGCCAGATGGGTATTAGATTTATCGGGTGATTACTTCGTAAACTATAGAAATGTCTAATCCCTGGGTTGTATACGTGAAACTAATATATATTGTATATCAACTGTAATTGAAAAATAAAAAGTTATTAAAGGAAAAATATCTTTGGTTTCTAATATCTTTAGACTGTCTTCATAACTAGTTTTTTATCTCCATAAAAAATGTAATATCAGTGTGTTGGGCAAGGAAATTGATCTATATATAAATAAGTGAGGTTCGGACCTTAGTTATTGGTCCTCGTTGGTGTAACTCGTGGTTGGGATGGCAGGTTCGACACCTGGTCAGGACACATGCCTGGCTGGGTTGGGCACATTCAGGAGGCGACAGATCCATGTTTCTCTCTCACATCAATGTCTCTCTCTCTCTCAAATCAATTTTTAAAAATAGTTTTTTTTAAAAAAAAGCCTCCTGAGTTACTTGTATGTCACTTGTTTCAAAACAGAAAAGTACTGGGTACACTCTAAAGCACCCATTTTGTGAAGAAGAGCATACCCGGACCTGCAGAGTCGGGGCTGAAGAACGGAGGGTGACTGCCACCTCTGGTCCCGCCCCCAGAGGAGAAGAAGCTGGGCAACAAGAGGCCTGTTGCTCAGGGCCTGCAGGCAGCAGGTGGGGCCTCGGGAAGACACAGGTGAGCCTGTGATGAAGAGTTGAATCTGCTTAAGGAATGTATCATTAATGAGCAATAACACCTTACACAAATCTCTAAATTCAATGAGATCTGCCAGGGGTTATCATTTCTCCCGTTTTACATGTGAGTAAGTTGGGGAGCAGAGGGTAAGTGACTCATTGAAGTGCAGGAAACAAGACCTGAGTTTCAGCCTGACTGGATGAGAGGTTGTGCTCTCTCCACAGTCCCCCATGCTGCAGATGGGCTTTGGCTCCTCCAGCGGTAACAGTCCGTTTCCTTTAGGCTGTTGACAATCCCTGCATATGGTAACCCCCCATCTTCTCTGGCCCTCATCAAGCTAGTAAGCTTGCCTGTGGATTGGGAGAACAGATGGTGGGTTGTTGTTGTTTTTTTATTGTTGTCAATAAAAAAGGGTCTGTAGTGCGTTTATTGTTTGTTGACAGACTATACATAGGTGGTCATTGATTTGCCAATTGCAAACAATATGAAAAGCTGATCATCTTTTGTTTGTCCACACAGCTGTCTTCATCCCTATTCCTAAGTGTTTTTCCAGAATAACACCAGGGTTGGGTTAGGGTCCTGATAACAAGCCAGGCACAGAAATATTTTCCCAGACACCTTAGCTGAGTTTGCTGTGGCCTCCTAACACCCGGCTCTCTGGCTCCAGGTACTGACGGGGCTGGGCGGGGCTGGGCCAGGAAGGGCACCTAAATACCAAGAGGTTCTTCAAATGCTGAGGCAGCAAGCCAACTTTTGATGCAGGGAGCTTTTCAGAGCCACAGTGACAGGGTTAGATATAGAATTCAGACCTTACCGATGCAGCCTTTCTTTTCTTTCCTTTTCTTTCTTACTTTTTTCTTTTCTTTTCTCTTAACACTATGCCCATCTGTTGGCCTCATGTGCAGGCAGCAGCACTAGGACCTGGGTACCAACATTCTTAATGTCAAAAGGTTGTGAAGTTCTGCTTTTGTGACTGTAAGTTTTCAGGGCCATAATTAACAGAGTAGGGAATTTCAACCCAAATATTACAACTTCTGTAGCCCATCTGCTAGCCTTATGTCCTCAATTGAGCTTGAGTCCTAGAAGAGGCAGAGAAAAAAAAAATCACAAAGCTTAATTTTCATTTCAGTGGTTGTTTCTGTTTGTCTGTGTTTGTTGTTGTTGTTGTTGTTTAGAGTAGTGGAGTGGTGATGGAGAGGTGTGAACATTGTTCACAGTTTAACCAGGAAGAAAATAGAACTATTATAACTGGGCTTCTATTCTGCTTATTAAATGTTCCCCAATAGAAGTAGAGTTACAGGTTTGGAGAGCACTGGTTTAAGGTTATACAACTAGCAAAGCTTATGTTTTTGTTATTGCTGTTGTCCCCTTCTTTCCTTTCCTCCCCCTTTCTCCCCATTCTTTTCCAGCTTTCCCAAAATTTGCAAAGCAACTTTAGTCTCCTTAGTAATATAGAAATGTGGGTCAGCCTCACACAATGCTTCTGGTGGCCAAAAAGCAGGACATAGAGTTTGCCTTGCAGTAAGGTGAGGCAAAAATTGAGTTCAGTCCTTTACATGTCATAGGTACATGGGCACAGAAATGCAACTTAAGTTCAGAGAGATGTTGAGAGATAGAGAGACAAACATAGAATTTATCTGCATAGAAGTGAAAACCATGAGAGTGGAGGAAATGATCCAAAGAGAATGTATGAAGTGAGGAGAGTTGCTAACAATGAACCCTCGGCCTCATGCTTCAATACTGTGGTCCAATATTGTGGTCAACATGATCAACGGTCTCACTAAACCCGTTTAGACATAAATCAAGATGTGCCCACATTCAAAGTACAAGTGGTAACTTATGACTCAACCTTTCCTGAAAGGTTGACTAATTGGATGAGTCATTCATTTATTCAACAAATTGTTATTAAGCCCTACAAGGCAGGTAATAGTCTAAGACACTGTGTGTGATGGTAGCAATGTCACAGTTGTTAAAATATTGAAATATTTCTATACCAGAGAGCCAATTACAATGGCTCTCAGCTAGGGTGGCTTTGCTCCCAGGAAACATGTGACAATTCCTGAGATATTTTCGGTGGTCAGAATTCAGGGGGAGGGCATAATGGAACCTAGTGAATAGAGAAGCTGGGGATGTGACCAAGCCTCCTCCAAAGCATAGGACAGCTAAGGCTCATTGGTCCCCAAATGTCAGTGGTGCCAGCACCGAGAAGCCCTGCTAGAGAGTCACTCTCTGAGCCCCCAGGAGCTTCCTCATCTCCCCTCTGCCTCTCTCTTGGTCCATCCCCTCCTCCTCACCTCCGCAGAACCCAGCAACTAAAGGGTTAAAGTCTGTCCCCATGGGGAACTGAAGGACTTTGTTCAGCTTCATGGCTCATGGCTATTCTGATTGGCCAGTGCCCGGGCCTTATCAGTTGTTAAATATTTGAAATATTTATTCTTAAGTATTTATAAAATATGGTCTCTCTCATCAATAAGTGTACCTGAGTCCTGTCAATGATGATATTGATTGGAATTCCCTCCTTTAAGAAAGATAACAGCTTTCACTAAATAATATGTGTCATCAGGAAAATGAACATTTGATACGCCAAGCTCTTTGTGAGGATTTGGGAGGATAAAATCTGGAAAAACTCTGAGACATTTTTTTTAAATGACCTGGACATAAACAGTTTATTCCAAAAATATATCTAAGCATAGAGATGTAAACAATTCTCAAAAAGATATTTTTAACGAAGCAGTTGGTAATAGGAAAGAAACTTTTCTTAAACAGTTGTTGAGCTAGTAATTCCCCACCCTTAAACTCATGTAAATTGTATTAAACATGAGCTACAAATACTATTTGGATAATCTGCACAACGTTTGAAAGGCTTTCGTCTGAACACTTTAAAAAATGAAATATCTCAAGGAAATTACATAGCAAAGGAAGTCTGTTTTGAACGTGTGATTTTTTTTCACATCTTCACATGTTGACATGGTCAATTACTAAAGATAAACATAAAATATTAGTCAGCCACCTACAGTGTTGCTTTCTGTTCATTGCTCCTGGGAATTAACCAACTGATTTATGCTTATTAAAATGCACTGTAAATTAGAAAAACAGTCTTGTAAAGACATAATTTCCATGGTCACACAAGTTAAAACAGCCCTGAAGTTCCTCTCCTTTCCACGGAGCATTCAGACCTAAATTGGTGACAGACAGCAGATTTTTTAGCCGACAAGGTCAGTATTTTACCTCTGGTGGCTCAAATAATGTATCAGTGTGCTGCTTTCAGAGTGTACTTCTATTGCTTCTGTTCTTTACATTCTTTTTAGCAGGCAGATACTATCTCCCCAAAATAAGGTTTGCTCATCTTCCACATAAATTTTAAGCTAATGTTTGCATAAAAGTGTCATTCAAAAATTGGCATGAAGGGATTAAGACATTCAAATTGGTAGTTACAGAGGGGTCACAGAGATTGTAAATTACACCATGGGGAATATAGTCAATAATATCGTAATAACTATGTATGGGCCCAGGTGGGTACTTCAAATATTGAGGGGCTACACTGTAAAGTATATGATTGTCCAGCCACTATGCTAAACATCTGAAACTGATACAGAAGAGTACTGAGTATAAACTGTTTTGAATAACAAAAAATGGAACAAAAGCAAACATAAAGTTTAAAAAATTGATATTAAAAAGCAAACATGATAACAATCAAAGTGTTTTAAAAAGTATAAAGCAAAGGGCTTTAAAAAAGGGTCCCCTTCTTCACATTGTCATTCATCCGCATGGCATGAGGCCAGCTGGCTGGTGACCTCCCCAGGCTTAGAGACCCCAGGCTGTATTCCTTTCATTTTCTATGGCTGCTGCTTGAAAGCTGCTTTGGAAATAACTATCTCTAGGACTATGTTTTGGGCCTGTTTTCAAAAAACTTAAGAATCCTTCACTTAAAAATGTAATTGACATAGTAATTAACCTTTCTTAAATTAAATTAAAATTTTGACATGTTTAAAAAATAATCATCTTTGATTGCTTTTGATTAGCTCAATTCATTCAGTTGGTCACTTACAATTTTTTTAATGATAGCAGTTGAAGCTCACCTGTCAATGTTCAAACAAATATACAAAAAGGGATAAAGTAAAAGACAAGAATCTTTCTCTCATTGGCATGAGGAAAAGTCAAATATTTAGAATAACACAGGTTTAGTTTGGCAACACACACACACACACACACACACACACACACACACACACACATACATATATCACCTTTACAATATGAACATGCTTTACGGACATCTGAAATCTCACCTGCTGAAATGGCCTTGAACTTGGCAACTTTTTCCCTCAAGGAGAATACCTTCATTTTAGTGTCAACTCAATGTTTACTCACAGAGTACCTGTATTCTGTACAATGTTCTGTTCTACACTACATGTGCTTTGGCATTTTGAAGTTTCTCATGGATGCCAGGATATTGATCACAAGGCCAAAATGCACTATGTGTGGTCTAATAGGACAATGACTCTGAAAATCAGGTAACAGACTCTATCTTAAAGCACCCAAACACTAGGTGTGGACACCATTCCTGTCCAGGTAATTCTTGAACCACACTGAACATTCAAATTCCCTCGGAACAAAGGGGTCCATGGCAAATGCTCACTAACTAGTTGCCAAATGAATGAAGTGGGCCTCTTTAACCTAAGAGATCTTCCATTGATTTCAAGACATTTTAGACCCATATAAACTATAGATTCATGTAATTCCCTTGAAATTTTAGGAAACTTACTTTTACATACAAGCACACACACACATATATATACACAAATTCAGTTGGGAAGAAATCTATTCAGTAGAAACGCTCTTATTATATGTATTGAAATGCAAAATTTTCATAATGGTTAGAGAAATCAAAGTTTTCCAATGTTTCACAGCTTCAAAGGACATCATATCTCTACATCATTTGAGCCTCCACTACTAACAATAAATACTAGGGCACACATGAAAAGTCACTGAAGGAATATGCCTGCATGAATGAAAATTGGGGGCACACCTAAAGTTTCATTGTTCAACATCTATTGAGAATCTATTTCACCAGATTATTTATTCTCTCTAATCCTTAGTTTTTACATCCATCAAATATGAATAATATGCATATCATAAGTTTGTCATTACGAGTAAATGAAAGTGCATGCAACGAAATGAGCATGTTCTTATTGCTGGACAAATAACATTTTTAAGCTGGAAGGACCTCAGCCTTCTTCTGCTTCGAAATGACAAAAGGAAGCCTCAAAGAGGGTAACTTGAAGAATCATCACACAGCTTGTCAGTGGAAGATCCAAATTCAAAACCTGGGCCATAGGACTATAGTTTGATGCTATTTCCATAGTATTGCACTAGAGTCTGAGCTCAACAAACTTTGAAATAATTAATGTAAAGTTTATCATAACACACACCATAAAGTTCTACCCTCAAGCTTGCCACTCATCAAAAAAAAAAAATGTATCTTATGTTGGTTTGTAGTGCAAGCCCTCAACAGTGACTAGTTTGATTTATTTTCTGGATTAGTTACCATCGATGCTTCTCAACATGTTTTTCCACAAGCTTTCTCAGGGAAATAGAAGCTAAATATGAACACTCATTAATCTTGCCCTTCTTCCTGAGAAGGAATGTTAAAACTACTGCAATTCAGGTTCTCAAGCATCTTGAGTTCTGCATTGCTGAGTCCTTGAGAATAATCCAGTGACCAAGTCTGGGAGTGCTGCCCCTGGGTCTGGGAAAGCAACTGGGGAGGGTGGGGGGAGGAGGGGGGTCAGAGAGGGGGTAGAAGGTTGTTCTAACTTCTCCACACCTGCCTCACCTTCATTCCAGGGCCCTCTTTACCTAAGGGTGCCCCAAAGCTGACTGTCAGAACCAACTGGGGAGCTTGTGTTTACAAAGAACTTGTTCATGTATTTTAACCTTTTATTTTTAAATAAATAATTTTATTTATTTCAATACATTTTATTTAAAGAAAATGATAAAATTCAAAATTTTATTTATTTACTTTGAAGTAATTTTAACCTTTTTATATACATTTATAAACATACATAAAATGCAAATAACAATATAATGCATGCTTTAATTAACTAGCAACATTTTATCCATATTGTGTCATCTATCCCTCCACCTTTTTTTTGGTTCTCTTGTCAAGTTTATTAGCAAAAAGTAAATCCCACTCATGCTTTCATTTCATCCATAGACACTTCAAATAAAGACTTCTAACAAATCACCACAATGTCATTATTACACTTGATAAAATTAGCAACACACCTTTAATATCATCAAACACCCAGTGTGTGCTCAATTTTCTTTAAACGTAAAAAAGTTAGTTTGTTTGACTCAAAACCCAAATAAGACCCTAAAAACGTATTTGGTTGACATGTTTTTTAAGCCTCATTAAATATTTACTGTCTCTCTGGGCCCACTCTCATGTTTCCACGCCATTTACTTGTTGAGAAATGGGTTCGTCTAATTCCCTTATTCTGAATTTGGCAGGTTACATCCTTAGAGTATCCATTAATATATCCCTTTTTCTCTCCTATTTCCCACAAACTGGTCCATAAAGATGCTTCCCCGCTGGTTCCATTTTCAAGGCAGGAATCCCACTTCGGAGGGAATGATAGGTACTCCCTTCCCCCAACTGGTGGGCGGAGTTATGATGAAACTAGCACCTGCCAAATACCCTAAGCAACACCCCCACTTCTGGGTCCAGGGGTGCCCAATCATGTGCCTTATATGAAGCTGCCAATCAGCGCATACCAGGGACCCTAAACCCCATCCCCTCCCCCTTAAAAGGCACCTTCATCCCGAATGTACTCTCGTGCTCTCTCTCTTTCTCTCTCTCTCTCTCTCTCTCTCCTCTCCTTCTCTCCCTCCCTCCCTCCCTCCCTCCTCCCTCTCATGCTCTGGGTTCCAGGTTCCTGGCTCTCCTGGGGCGGGATGTGTTCCCCTGCACCCATGTGGCCCACAGCCATGGGGACTCCCCACATGGACTAATGGGCTCTAATTAGCCAAATGCTGACCTACAACATAGAACGGAAGCTCTGGCCCTGGCCTTGTGTCTGGCTCTGCTGGATCCCCAGCTGCACCCTTTCCCGGCCTGGCTTAAGGGACAGGGACTTTGGAACCTGAGAAATGCAACTCCACGCCAATACAATCTTCCACATCCCATCCTCCCGAGGAGGCTCGTTTCAGCGGCACCCCAAGAACCTCCACCTTGCTCCCAGAAGCAATGGGGTTTGATTCTCCCATAACAAAATCAAACTTTCCAACCAAAAGAATCAGCATTCAAAAGAGGAAGTAGACAGACGGTACATGTACTGTTTGATATCTGTGCCCCTGTTTCACATTCAAGGCCAAGCTACAAATATTATTTTGAACCCTTTATTTCTATTGCTTTGTGTTTTGATCTGCAAGCATTTCAAAATCCCAGCCTCTCTCGTCAGCCACACACCTGACGCTGTTAGACCTAATAAGTTGTCAGTAAAACATTACTAACAGAAGTCTTTGCTCTGCGAGATCTGTTTCATTGTGCTCTGACCCCCTCTTCCTCTCAGGGAGGCAGAGGAGTACATCCATGCCCCCAGCACCTGACTTTGTCAAATCTCTTCCAGGAACAAGACTGGACAGACACAGGAAGACCTCTGATCTTCCCGGCTCACCAGTCTCACTCTTTTCACTATCCTTTGAGAGCAAACTACTTTTCTGAATTCAGTATTTATTATTCTATTCACATTTTAATAATTTCACCACAAAGTACATATTATAAGTAATATATAATACTATTTGGCATTTTCTAAAATTTATAGAAATTATATTAATACTGTATGTAGCCTCCTGTAGTGTTTTTTTTTTTTACTTATTGTTGTTCTGAAGATTTATATATTGATAGATATTTATATATTGTTTAATCAGTTTAACTCTTACATTTTGTTCTGATCTGAATATTTCACAATTTATTCATTCTTTTTATTTTTTAAATATATTTTATTGATTTTTTTTTTACAGAGAGGAAGGGAGAGGAATAATGTTATAGTAATAAGGATAAAATATAATATAGAATAAGTATTAAAGTGTGGAATTAAAGTGTGATATTAAAATGTGAAATCTGAAAGTATGGAATGTAATGTAACCAAATTGACAAGCACCCTTAAGTGGCCTGTATGTAGAAAATAGATAAAGTGATCTGTACCCCATATGTAAGACCAGATAGCAAGGCTCCTGGGACCGCTGATAAGACACACTGAAGACGCCCATCTGAGCACATAAAAAGGAGCAAAGCCCCAGAGGAGAGCAGAGAGGCTCCTTCTGCTCCTCCCCAGGCGGTCGCTCTCCACTCCCCTACCTGCATCTGCCCGAGCTCTGCTGTGAACTGTGAGTCTGAACTGTGAGCCACTGAGGACTAAAACAAGACGGCGAGCTACAGCTGCAACGCCCAATGTCCAGTGTGCGTGTATGTCTGTCTGCGCGAATGCCCCCCCCCTGGGGGGGGGTCTGCCTAGGTCTGGAAACCACCAGGACTCTGGTAAACAAACCATGTGTGTGTGACTCGTGCACCAAATGTCTGTCTCCTGTGTAATTTATGCTCGGTTAACATTCAGTAAGTACCTTGGAGCGTACGTGTGTGTCAGTGTCTGTTTAGAGACTGGCTGATGCACCCTTGGTCACCTGTGCTTATGTCCCTGAAGGAGAAATTGGGACAGATAGAAAGTTAGAAACATCGATGAGAGAGAAACATTGATCATCAGCCTCCTGCACACCTCCTAATGGGGATGTGCCCACACCAAGGGACATGCCCTTGACCGGAATCGAACCTGGGACCCTTGAGTCCACAGGCTGACCTTCTATCCACTGAGCCAAACTGGTTTTGGCTATTCATTCTTTTTAATGAATATTTAGATCATTTCCAAATGTCACTATTTAAACAACATTGCCATACAATGATATGCATTAGTTAGCTTTTGCTGGGATAACAAATAACCCCTAAATCTCATAGGTTTGCAAGGCAAAACATTTATTTTTCTCTTAGTGGGATAGTGGCTTGACTATAGCTCTATTCTTGGGAGAGCAGAGGAAAAACAAGAGAGAAAAACTAGGGGGTTTCTCTACTCCCTCTGAGCTTTAGGCATTTCCTTTCCTGCTCCTCGCCAAGGGGGTAGGGGTGTGAACTTGTTAGAAATGCAAATTCTCAGGCTACAATCTGACCTATTGAATCAGAAACTGTGGGTGGAGCTCAGCAATCAGCGTTTCAGCAAGCTCTTAGTGGCTCTGAGCCCTGATAAAGTTTGACAACCACCAGCACAGAAAAAGAAAGGACTCACAGTAATTAACATCTTAAGATAAGTAATGTGAGCTTGCCTTCTCTTCATTGTCCTTACTTTAAGTGACAGGTATTTACTCAACAATGAAATTCTTTTTATATTGCCCAGGGTCGTACAGAATTTGCATAAAACACAAAGAACCAAGAGATGCTACACTAATGACATATTTGTAAATAATTCTGATTGATTTGAGTATATTGCTGCTGAGGTACAGGATGGTTCTACTTTGATTTATGTTTTGTTTTATTAATACTGACCTTTGTGTGATCCCATTCGATGAGGAAGTTCTTTGGATCAGAGAGTCCTACAATATTGGTCTCTAAATGAATGCTTCTTTTGGAGTTCATTTTCTGGCTAATTTGCATCCAAATGGCCCTCTCTGACACACTGATAACAGGACTAAAGATAGCGTAAAGACCCAAACCTTCAGCAGAAAGCTTATCAGAGTTCAGCTTGAAGAGTCGTATTTATGCGAGGAGATCAAATTTCCTATATAACAGTCTTCTAATCTATGTCTTTTAAACAAATAAACAGGCTTCCAGGTCATTACATACATATAACTTCCAAACATTTTACAACAGTTAACACATAACAAATATATTAAAAAGCGAAAAACGTTGAAACTTATATTTAAGGACTTGCTATGTCTCACGCATTGTTAAGTATTTACACATGTAATTTTAATAACCTTTTGGGTAAATATCATGCACAATTTTACATCAGAAAATGGAAGTACCAAGCTGTTAAGTAACTTGTCCCACATCACAGGTAGGTCTGTCTGCCTGCAAACCCCAATGGATCACGTGTCCACTTCAGCAACACAGTCCTTTCATTAAGTCTCTTCACATGAATGCACTGAACGAAGTCTTTTTTTTTTAAATTTCTTTATTGATTAAGGTATTACATATGTGTCCTTATTTCTCTATTAACCATCCCCCATCCCTCTCCCCACTCATGCCCTCATCCCCCTGTTGTTTATGTGAAATAAGCCAGTCAGAGGAAGACAAATACCACATGATCTCACTCATTTGTGGAATATAATGAACAACATAAACTGATGAACAGGGACAGATCCAGAGGCAGAGGAGCATCGACCAGACTGCTGGACCTCAGAGGGAAGGTAGGGGGAGGGTGGGGGGAAGGAGGAGAGATCAATCAAAGGACTTGTATGCATGAACGAAGTGTTTGCACAAAGTACAACCCAGACTTCCCCGGGCAAGGGTCAGATCTGAGCCTGAAATAAAGCTACGTGGTAGGTAATCTCATCGAATGCATAAAAACATCCACCACGTTTTAAAGTGGGGGTTTTAGAGAACCTTTCTACGCTTATGTGTGTAATTTTGCCCAAAAATGAATTCACACATCATGCCACGATGGTAATCCCAGGGCCACGACTAGTGATGAAAAAATTGCTTGATGCAAGCACGTGAGGCACTCTCCCGGATGCTGGGTCTGCCCTGTCACTTCTCAAGAAGCATCAGGATGGGATCACTGTGTCCTGTGTACGAAGCCTGTGGGGCCCAGCACAAACCATAGGGATACTCGATGGTATCAACACTGATGGGAATAAAAAGACGTGTGCTTGTCTTTGAAACCTTCCTACTTAGCTAGTTATGAAACTGCCTACGCTTTACAGAAGAAAGTTTTAAAATAAAATGCGACGTCAAATAGAAGTTGCCTGAATAGTGGATTTCAAAAACTAATTCAACATCCATTACAGAGTATTAAACTTAACAAAGAAAGAACTTATTGCATCTTGAAGACCCTCAGAAGTGGGTTTCCTTGAATTGCTGGACTAAAGTCTACCAAAAAGTTAGTCTTCTTAACAGAATCACTCACTTTTTAAAAAATGTACACTAAAGAAATTACTGTTCAAAAATAACTATTCAATAGAAAGTATTTGGACCTAAAAGAAAATCAGAATATATTTCCATTGCTAAACACACACACACACACACACACACACACACACACACACAGGGTCTAAAGGCAAATTATATACATTTTTACTTAAACAGGACATCTCAAAATCAGAATATATATATGCAAATGGCCCTCACGCTTTCTCCCACTTGTGCAACATTGGAGAAGGCCTGCTAGCTCAGTCATCCAGACACAGATGGTGCTACTTCCTAACACGATTCCAGAAAATGGGACAAGATCTTGAAAGGACAGAGTGGAACTGCAAAGAACAATTTAGGCAGCAGCCATTTTGGACTGTGTGACTTGGCAGCCACCATGTAGGCTGCATGATATGTAAACTTACCTGGGGGCTGCCATCTTGAAATCACAAATACCAACCCCTCCCTTTGAATTAACCAATGGGAAAGAATGTGCACTTGAGCTCCAATCAAGAGCAAATGACAGGACAGGTCATGTGCATTAGGGATTATTTGGGTCACTAGCCCCAGCCATCACCCAACCAATTGGAATCGGCCAACTCAGTGGTTCGAGTCTGGCCCCACCTCCCTATAAAATTGTCGTGCTCAGGATTTTTCCTCTTTTGCTTCCTGCCGTTGTGACAGTGGGGGCAGAGAGCCAAGCCTGGGCTTGTAATAAAGGCTCTATGCTATTGCATCGGACTTGGCTCCCTGGTGGTCTTTGGGGATCATGAAATCTGGGCATAACAATCTCAGAATTTTGTGGTGCCTGTCTTTGGCTCCATCATCTCACCGTTGGCTCTTATTTGCAGCTAGGGCTGCTCAACAGAAGACATGGATTGGCAGCTAGCCACTATATACAATGGAATATCATTCAGCCTTTAAATAGAAGGAGATCCTGCTATTGTAACAAATTTGATGAACTTGAAGGATGTTTTGCTAAGTAAAATAAGGCAGGCATAGAAAGAAAAATATTGCATGAGCTCACTTATATGTGGAATGTATTAAAGTGAAAATCATAGAAGCAGAGAGTAGATCGGTGGTTACCAGGGGTGGGTGGGAGGTGGGGAAAATGGGAAGACATTGGTCAAAGGGTACAAAGTTCCGTTACTTAGGATGAATAAGTTCTGGAGAGCTGGTGTGCATACAGCATGGTAACTGCAGTCAATACACTGTATTGTACACTGGAAACTTGCTCAGAGAGAGACTCCAGGAGGTTCCCTTACCACACATGCACACACGTAATCACGTGAGGAGATGGAAATGTTCATTAGCTTGACTGTAGTGATCACTTCACTATGTATGTGTACATCAAAGCATTAATTAAAAAGTAGCACTTTGTCTGCTATTAGCTTGTGAACTGATAGTCAGAGGTGTCAGTTCAACGCCCACAGGAATCCCCAGTTTGGGGTGTTCTGAAGGAGAAAACTCAGCCTGGGGCCAGAACCCTGGCAGGGTAAACAGCTCTGCTCTGCTCTGCTCTGCCCGATGGTGTGCTCTGCTCTGCCCCTGGCGGGTCTGCCCTGTGCTGGTCTGGTCTGCTCCACGCTGCTGAGCCACAGAAAGGCAGTCTTCAGAATGTGATGCAAACGGAAAGTGCTTTCTCCCAGCAAGAGTGGGCCTGGCTTATAGGACAGAAGTCCCCGCCCCTGGTGGGACTCCTTTATAAGGGCTGGCTCAGATGGAAGGAACAGTGCCAGCAGGCAGTTCAGCACAGGCCTCTCCACAATTTCCAGGAGAGGCCCCTGTTCAGAAGTGGCAGCTAAGCTCGGTTTAAAAAAAAAAAAAAAATGGAGTCAAGCCAAAACCAGTTTGGCTCAGTGGATAGAGCATCGCCAGTGGACTGAAAGGTCCCAGGTCCCGATTCCGGTCAAGGGCATGTACCTTGGCTGTGGGCACATCCCCCAGTAGGGGTTGTATAAGAGGCAGCTGATCGATGTTCTTCTCTCATCAATGTTTCTGACTTTCTATCCCTCTTCCTTCCTCTCTATAAAAAAAAAAAAATCAATAAAGAGTGTATTTGGAAAAAAAAATGGAGTCAAATTAGCCATCTTCCTGGAAGTGTCTGTTTTTGTTAGGGTGCACAAGCTTCATTGGGTTGCACTCTGCTAGTGTACTCACACCTTAACACATGTCATACTCATCTGCAGGGTCTATGAGAGCAGATTGCTCAGTCCCCCAGGAGGTTTGGATTCAGTCGACCTTGGGCAGGGCCTGACCTCTGTATGTCTAACAAGTCCCCAGGAAATGCCGGTGCTGCTGGCCTGAGACCACACTTTGAGAACCACTGCTCTCTGTGAACACCTTTGTTTACCAGGAATACAGGAAAATCGTATGGCAACAGCTGCCAGGAAACCACACCCAGGATCGCCAATAGCTGGTCTGAGAGTTAATAAATGGGCCTGTTTGTATCATTCATACAAGTTGGGGTCCCAAATGGAAACAGATGGCACACTTCAAATGGGCTGAATTCCCGACAGCCAACAAGGAAATGTGCAAATCTTGTTAGGCCCTGGAGCTTTGTCCTGAAGATCTACACACACACAGGTGAAAAAAACTGAACTTTGCTCATGTCCACACACATGGTTTAAAACACTGACACGAGCTCACGCTACCAGGTTGCATCCATGTGCATGCTAGCTGAAGGCCCACGTGGACAGCTTACTGCACACTCCAAAACTTTCAGTGTTTTCCTCCAAGAGCACCTGGCCTTGCCTGCTTCTTCCCACTAATTCATCTCCACTCATAGCAGGACTTGGGTAATTTGAAGTACCTAGAAAAGCTTTTCGTGATGGATCACACTTTTATCTAGGCATTCCTATCTCTGTTCTTCTGATAGATGGCCCCTTTCTCTGCTACCCACTATAACAACTATTCTCATGTCAACACATATGCAGAGGAGTATTTTATTTCCTTTCATTTCTGTATTTGAGGTTATATCTGTTTTTGCTACCCTCCACCTCTCCAAATAGCTGTCAAAAGGGTATTCAACAGACACATTGAGAACTTTAGGTAACAGATGAACTCTACCTATGGTCCTAAATACTACAGCGTTCTTCTTTACTTTTGTTTGGGTGTTAAATATTTTTAGTAGTAATATGTTAGTGATAGAACTCATGTGAAATATTTAAGTAAATAAGCACAAAACGAATACCACTCCCTAGCTCAGAACTAAATGCGTCTCCCTATCCCACCCTCGAGCCTTCTTGCAAGCAGCCACTATCCTTATAAAACATGAATACTCTATATCTGATGAATATTTCCCTCAGCAACATATTGTTTAATTTTGATGGATTTTGAACGAATGTCTACATCTACTTCTCACTCCACATTATATTTTTAAAAATCACTCATATTGTTACCTGTAATTGCACATTCATTTTTCCCTCTGTAAAATTCAGAGTGTGAAGATGCTGCAATTTATGCATTCCTTCTCCTATTGCTGGGCATGCATGTGTTTTCCAGCATTTTGTTATTATGAACAAAGGTGTACATAGTTTGGAGTCCCTCGTGGATGTGCAAAACCTAGTAGCTGCACCAATTTGCAGTCCTACCAGTACTCTGTCAGAGTTCCTGTCAACCCACATATGCGCCACGTCTGATATGATCAAGCATCTTGATTTTTGCGGATATGGCAAAGGGTATTACGTGGATGACTCAACTTTCATTTCTCTGGTAACTATGGAAAGTATGTCTTCCTATGCACTGTATTGTTTTTAGCATTGCCATAACAGTTCACCACTCACTGGATGGCTTGAACCAATAAACATGTATTCTCTCCCAGTTCTGGAAACCAGGAGTCCAACATCAAGGTGTTGGTTTTCCTTCTGAAAGCTCTCAGGAAGAACCGGTCTTTGTAGCTCCCGATTTCCGGTGGCCCCAGGCAATCCTTGGTTTGTGGCTCCATAACTCCAATCTCCGCTTTTGCCTCCACATGGCCCTTTAGCTCTGTGCGTCTCAACTGAATGACTATCATAAGGATGCTTACGATTGAATTTAGGGGCCACTTGGATAATTTAGGGAGTCTTAATTTAATTGCATCTGCAAAGACCTTTTCCCCCCCAGTAGTTGATATTTATAGTTCTGGGGATTAGGACATGGACATATCATTTTGGAGGACGGGAGCATAATTAAACCTACCACATGTATAATCACCATTTATAGTTCTTCTTCCAAAATACAGGTTGATGATTTTCCTCATTTTTCTATTGAATCTTTCGTATTTTTTCTATTGAAACTTCTTCTTATTGATTGGTAGGACTTTTTATATTAAATACTAGAGGCCGGGTTCACAGATTCATGCACTGGTGGGGTCCCTCAGCCTGGCCTGCGCTCTCTTGAAATCTGGGACCCCTTAGGGGATGTCAAACTGCCAGTTTCAGCACAATCCCCACAGTGCATGGATTTGTATATATATAAGATCTTTGGTTAATCTCTTCCCACCCTCCCCCCCTCCCACCTGAGATTCATCAGTATGTTCCATGTTTCCATGCCTGTGCATTGAGCATCTACCTCCTGGTGGTCAGTTTGCATCATTGCTACTGGTTGAATGGTCAAACAGTCACTTAGGCTTTTATATAGATATAGATATAGATATAGATATAGATATAGATATAGATATAGATATTAAGTTTTATCAATTATATTTGTGAACTGAGTATTCTCCCAAACTGGGGCTTGCATTTTTTACTTTTTAAAATGGTGTCTTCTGATAAACAGAGGTTTCTTAACTTTTGTGTAATTAAATGTGCCAACCTTTCATGATTAGAACATAGTGTGTCCCTTCTAGTAAATTCTCCCATAGACTCACATAAATTATTTTCTTCTAAATATTTTAACAATTAGCTTCAAAGCCTTAGATATTTAATTCATCAAGAGAACATTTTTTTATTGTAGTATGAGGCAAGGATCCAATTTTCCTTTTTTTTCATGAATGGGGATGAGGAATTCCCCTTCATCCTCCCTTAAGCGATGCCTAGGGCAGAAGCAGTTATTTCGCTCAACCACAAGCTTGAGAATAAAAGGCAGGATCTGACATGACAAAGGGATGTATGTCAGAGATACAGTCAACACTGAAGACAGTCAGCTTTCTTACAGAGCACAAGTCAACATGTATCACTTAGAAAGTATAAGAGAACCCAGGTGGACATCCTTACTCTTCTCACAGCATGAAAAACATGACATCCTGTAAGCCTTAACTGATACAATTTTGTAAACACTGACGTCTGTCTCTAGTCAGGTTTAACTGTCATTGAAAGTTTCCTAGAGTAGTTGCTTTTGCATTTGGAGTTACATATTTAAGAAATGACATAATCAAATAAAGTTCTGCCAATAAAGATTCAGGTTATCAGCTCTTTCTGACCCACCAGAGGGATGAACCATACTGCCCTCCCAGTGTAGTTAAGGCAACAGTTGGTTCATTGCATCCGTCTACGGTCAATGATGCAAATTAGCCAATTGTGTGAGATAGTCAACTGAATCCATAATTTCAACTCTAAGAAATGACACACACACACACAAAAACAGTGGTCTCAGAAAACTCAGTTTTACAAAAGGTATTGCCCTTGTTTGCACAAGGAAGGAAATAATTGCTTACTTTAACCCATAATTTCCAGATTTCATAACTAACATGTGCCTTCCTTTGTTTTATTTTCAAATTACAAGAGAAAGAGACAGAGGTAGTAGAAGTGAGACACATGGGCTGAATGGGCTCAGGATACAAGTTACAGAAGCAAAAGAAGGGCCCTTGGAGCTTAGGAGAGAGAAAGGCAAGGGTAACACCCTGGGGGGAAGAAGAGAGGAAAGGGAAAGGCACGGCTGTGCTCCTGAGAGGGAGAGTGGGCCACTCTGTGTCTTCCTGAGAAAAGTCACAACTGGGAAAGAAAGCTTGCATGTGATTTTTATGTGCTGTGTTCTTTTTGACTGTTTTGGAATAGTTATTTGTTGGTTTTGAAACTTCTAGACCTGTTCTGTCCAAAATGGTAGCCGTGAGCTGCCTATGACTATTTAAGTTGAAACGAATTAAAATTAAGTAAAATAAGTAATTCAGTTCACTAGCCACATGTTAAGTACCCAACTGTCCCATACCGGACAGTGTAGGCAGAACATTTCCATCTTCACATACAGTTCTTCTGGGTAGACCTTGTCTTACACTCTACTCGTATGGTTCTAGCATTCATGGAATCCTTGACGGTTTACCAAGTGTTTTCTCATCCCTGCTTTCACTGAGTCCTCATATTAGTAGAAAGCCATTAGTCCAATTTTTTTTTTTTAAATCTATGGCTAAGTAACAGATTCCCCCTAACCCTTAGCAGCTTAAAATAACCAACATTTATGATCTCCCATAGTTTCTGAGGGTCAGAAATCTGGGAGCAGCTCAGCTGAGTGATCTGGCTCAGGCTCTCTCAGGAGGCTGCAGTCAAGCTGGATGTTGGGGCTGCAGTCAGCTGAAGGCTTGACTGGGGCTGAAGGACTCACTTTCAATCTTATACAAGTGGCTGTTGAAAGAAGCTTTCAGTTTCTCATCGTGTGGGCTTTGGGCTTAGGTCGAACAGATAATGAGATAGATAGATAGATAGATAGTTAGATAGATAGATGATAGATAGATGTTAGTTACATAGATAGATAATAGATAGGTAGATATGTTATCATCTTTCATAATTTAATCTTAGAAGTGACATACCAATCCCTTCTGCATTTTTCTACTGTCAAACAAACCCTGGTTGGGAGGCTATGGGAGGAGACTAACAGGGTGTGACTGTTGGGAGATGGTAACATTGGGGCCCAGGTTAGAATCCAGCTGACCGCGTTGCTGTTTAAGAAGCAGAGCATCCTGCCAAGTTCACACAGCTAGTCGATGTTAGAGGCAAAACTCTCACTCAACCCCGCTGCTTTTTAACTCCTTTCTTCCGCACCGCGCTGCCTTCACCTGTCTGGGTACTACCTCAACCTCCTTAAACAATTTGGCTAATTTTGCAAAGCAATGACATAGACTAAGGATGCTAACCTGCAAATATTGCAGCTGAGATTCAAAGGGTCTCAGATGCTTGATTAATAACAATTATTTCTCCCTTTTTGTTTATCTTTGGGGCAGGGGATGGGAGGTTGGGGCTTAACAGGAGAGTAGAAAGAACAGAAGGAGAGGATTAGGGGCAAACTCTCTTTGACTAAACTCTAGATAGGCTCCTCCTATAAACCTTGAACTTGGTGGCTGTCTTTGTCCAGTCTGCATCACTTAGTAAGAATCCCATTAGGTTGGTTTAGCCAGAATCCCCTACCCTAATATCTAATCAAATCTGATCACCCTGGCCGTTCTTCAGCAAGAATCCTGTCAGATCAATTCAGCCAGAATTCCCTCCCACTCCTAAAGATTTCTTCCTAATAATTTTTTATCCACTAATTAACACCCCCTCCCCATTTCTTTCCCCAACACACACTGTTCCTTGGCTATAAATCCCCACTTTTCCTTGTATTTCGAGTTCAGCCCAGTCTCTCCTTTCTGCAGCAAAATGCCATTGCTGTGGTCCTCACATCTGTCGTGATGGTCCTGAGTGAAGTCTGCCATACTGTTTTATCAAGTGTCACAAATATGTTTTTATCAACACTACTCCAGAAGAAACGTGGCATGGAAGAAATCAGAGGAAGACCACTTTCTCCTTTGTCTCTCATACCCACACAGGAGAAGTGACTTTTTACAAATTGTTTGTTCCTTAGAAATGGGACAGGGGCAAACTGTCTTCTAAATGGACGTATCAACAGAGCTGACTTAAAGAGGACCTTATCTTCAACCATAGCACATCTTAATTAAGTTAAAAAATAATCCTATTTCAAATAATGGGCCAAGTGTGGATAAAGTAGGCTATGGTATATAAACCGATGTTACTTTTTGGCTTGGCAATTGATATTGGCAACTGGAGGAAAAAACTGATTCAAATAGCAGAAGTCATGGATGGCCCGACACTGGGCACTCCATCGGACTGCTGGATCCTCTGGTAATTACTTGAGGTCAGGGTTCGGTTTATGTTCCTTGTAAATTCTAAGAAGTTACTTCTGGGAGGTTCTTACAAAGAAAATATGCTAGAAAGGCTTTGGACACCTGAGAGGAATGAAGAAAAATCGTTTAGTTGAACCAATAAAATTTCATATTCTTTGTTTCAATATTGTTATGTATTAAAAAATGGGCAGTTTGCAAGACTAAATCATTTTGTATTTAGCAGTTTCTTTCTCACCATTAAGGGAAAGCACCAAGAGTCCTTCCATCCTGTCATCAAAGTCAGTCTCAATTCCTATTGGCCATTGAGTTGAGGAGGTACATCATTTATTTCTTCCTCCCTCCCCAAAATAATTCCTAGTATATTTTAAAAAGGACTTCCTGGCTATGGGAGATGATGTAAGATACAAATCCTGACACAATCCAACTTAAATAAGATGGAAACGTACGATTTCCCATAAAAAGAAGCCTTGAGAGAGTTGATTCCATTCACTGAGAACCCTTATCTGCCTTCCCTGGTTTAGACCTTATCCTCATCGAGTAAGAGGATTGCAGAAGTCCCAGGCTTGGCATCCTAACCTGACAATGCCCAGCTGTCTCTGTCAGATCTCCTCTCTTAAGAGGGAGAAAGATTAGGGAAGCAAACTTCCTCTTATATCTCACCCGCTACAATTGGTCTCCATGCTCAGGTCAAGGAGCACAGAACTACCATGGAGAGCTTAGAGAAAGGATGTTGGGGTCTATACAATCCTCATTTTCTAAATGAGATCCTTTTAATGTCTATATCAAATTAGCTTTTATGAACAAAAATTTGTACTTGGAAGAGATGGGCTCTTAATAGTAAAAATAAATACAATATCGATGAAGGGAATTTCCCATTTGTCATATGAAAAAGAATAAATGAAAGGAAGAAAGGAGAATTGGTGAGCTCAATGAACACTGGTCTGTCCAGACCAGCACAGGGAAAAACAAAGTATAAATTTAAATGCTGATCATGAAATCCTGTGAGATAGTCCCTGTCAGAACTCATTGAGAATCATTGGTGTGTATTTTTCTGCTGTTCAGACTAAACAAGTTAAAAGCCAGGCAGTGATTTTGAATTGAAAAGAAATGTGTTTAAGAGCATGTATATCGACCTAGGAAAATACGTAAGCCGAACAAATGATGGATGCACAGTATTTCATATATATTTCTAGACACAATCAGTGCTGCTTTCACTCTGTGATTAAAGGACCCACCTTTAAATGATTTTTTTTTAATCCATACTCAGTGTAGCTGCTAGAAAAATAAATAGAATCTTCCTCCAGCCATCATTGGATAGTTTCTTGTTCTCCTCTTAGGTTGCTTCTTAAACCACAGCATTGCTGACAACAGCAGCCTTGGTTCATAAAGAGTGAAAATGAGGTTTGAAGTATAAGGAGCTGGCATGTAACAAGAGTGCTGGCTGTGGACACGGCTCGCCTTGGGTCTCAGTCCAAAAGGTGATTCAGTGTGAATTGTCTGATCTCCTAAACCTCAGTTCCTCATCCGTAACGTGGTGGTAGGCTATTCATTGCTACCATCTTACAGTGTTTTATAAAAATTACATGGGCTTTGCATATAAAGAAGTTGGAACACAGTTTGGAGCATAATTGGCATCACATTGATGTTACTTATTGCTCTTGGTTCTACAAAGCCTCAGAACTGAGTTGGGAGTGGTAGGGTGAGAAACAGTGGGCACATCTGAGTAGAATAATGGCATTGGTTATCTTCATTTTTTGTACTGGTATCTCACAATTAGAGAGGAAGATTATATATATTAGGGGCCCAGTGCACCAAATTTGTGCACTGGGGATAGGTAGTCCCTCAGCCCAACCTGCTCCCTCTCACATACTGAGAGTCCACAGGGGATGTCCTACTGACAGCTCACCTCTGGCCTGCCCAAGGCCAAAAGCCTTTGGCTGAGGCTTTTGGCCTTGGGCAGGAGACCTTGGCCAGGGGACCCCAGCCAGTGATCACCCTGAAATTGGGCTGATCACTGGCTGGCTCTGCCCCTGCCCCGGCCTTGGGTAGCAGCCATCTTGGTTGAGTGTTAATTTGCATATCATACCTGACTGGCTGGTGGGTGTGGCTGGTGGGTGTAATGAAGGTATGGTCAATTTGCATATTACTCTTTTATTATATAGAATATATATATATATACACACACACACACACACACACACACATTTCAAGGGGAAGGAAGAGGGAGAAAGAGATGGAAACATCAATGATGAGAAGAATCATTGATTGGCTGCCTCCTGCACAGCCCACACTGGGGATTGAACCATGACCTCCTGGTTCATATGTCAACACTCAACCACTGAGCCATGCTGGCAGGGCAAGAGTCAGATTTTTTAAAGACCATTTGAGAGATGCACTTTTATAGAGGAAAGTGCTGCTTTCCAAATTCGGTAATAACCAAATCCATTAGATTTTATGTGGTAAAGATAAAACTCAAACCAGATTTACTGACTTCAAGTGTAATGTTCTTTCTACCACCTCTGTTGAGAAAATGTGTTTACATTTCTGCATGATTCACTGCTTACTGTTAAAAAAGGTAAGACTTAGAATCCTTCAATCACTGAGTTGGAAACACATCACAGAAATTATATTTCTCCAGCAAGATCTGTTCCCCAACCACTTGGGAATTTGTAGGGACAGAAAACCCAAAACCAGTCTGTTTCACTATTTATTCATCCCTAAAATAGAGTTATACTTTTCCTTTTTTGTTGTTATTGTTAACAATTAGTCATCTGCTAGCTCAATGGTTAGCAAACTCATTAGTTAACAGCCAAATATCAACAGTACAACGATCGAAATTTATTTTGAAAGCCCAATTCCTTAAACTTAAACTTCTAATGCCACTTCTTCGAAATAGACTCATCCAGGCCATGGTATTTTGTGGAAGAGCCATACTCAAGGGGCCGAAGAGCCACATGTGGCTCATGAGCCACAGTTTGCTGACCACGGCAGTGATTTGCAATGCCTCCAAATATTTTCCCAACTGGCTATGGCATCTGGAATTCCATCAGCAAGGGTAAAATTTTATCTTTAGGTGTAGCTTTAAAAAATCTTTGTTCTGGTAAACGTGTAAGGGTTCAGGAATATTAACATATTCACACCCATATTAACCTACTTATTCTTACCAGCTGACTAGTTGTCTGCTCTAATGCTCCCCCACCCCTTTGAAGATCCCAGAGGACAGCTGTGCTTCAGTGCAAAGGATAAAGTAATCCCAAAACTAGTGAAGTGGAAAGGAATGATGATCAGTATGTCAGCTTCAGGAAGTGAAGGCAGTAAGGGAGTGCAAGCCAAGGAGAAAGCAGTGGCAGGGAATGGAGAGCATAGCATGCTGGGAGTCAGTCAGCTAACAGACAGTTATGTAGTCCTAGGACTATTCCTAAAAAATGTCTTAGAAATAATTCTTGCTTTAAATTAAGTACTTGGCCCAGTTTTAATACTCAGCAATGGTCGAAGACAACTGAAACGGCATGTTAAGGCATGCCAACTCTCCCTCCCTCCCTCCCTCCCTCCCTTCCTTCCTTCCTTTCCTTTCTCTCTCACTCTTTCTCTTTTTCTTTCATATTTCCTTCCTTCCTTCTCTCTCTCTCTCTCTCTCTCTCTCTCTCTCTTTCTTGTAATTCCTTTATTTTCTGCATATTAGAAACCAAGACTATAACCATTAAGAGCACACTTCTATGTACTGCACTTTTTAGTTGGGGCAACCAATCTACAGACTCATCTATATATATAAAAGCCTAAGTGACCATTATGGCAGAAAGACCAGAATGACTGGTTGCTATGAAGCACACTGACCACCCTGATCATCTGATTGGGGCCTGCTGGCCAACCTCCTGGTCACTCCCCTCAGCCTGCAGGCACCTATCCCTGATGGGGAACAGAGAACAGGGGGTGGGTGGTGGTGGATGCAGGGGGCACCAAGACAAGGCAGTTGTGGGCAGAGGGCAGAGGTGGCTGCCAGCAGCGGGGGGAAGGAAGGCCCCAGCCGACCAACCTCCTGGTCCCTGAAGGCTTTTGAAAAACCTCTTTCTGGGGAGGCTTTTCTTTTTCCCCAGCGGCCTGCAATTCAAAGGCACTAGCCACAGAGCTGCCTGCCCTGGAACCGCCCATCTCTCCCACACCCATTCAGATTGAGTCTGGCATGCAGCGAGGGGGGAGGCACTCCGAGCCACTGCCACTGGTGGGAAGCTGGAGGGGTGGGGCATGGGCACAGGGGACTCAGAGCTGGCCCCCTGGCCCCCAGCGTGCTCTCTGCCTGGAGGATCCAGCTGCAGACCTCTGACCCCATGAACTGGGTCAGTGGTGGGGTGGAAAGCAACCCCAGAGGGTGAGTAAATGAAACTTGGGATGGGTACCGTGGTGCAGTCCCCCCGACCTTCCCCTCCCAGAATAATGCTGCACTCCCTAACCTCCCACATGCCCAGAGGTAAACGTGGATTCCCAAAGACACAGGCCCCCAAGGAGTTTCAGCTGGGGGAGGACAACAGGAGTTACTCACTTTTCACACCCCCGCCCTTTGCTTTAAGGCTGCCTTCTCCTTCCCTAATACATGTCTAAACACGATGGTTTGTGTTTAGACACGCAATAAATGTGAGGAAAGCAAAGTTTTGTGTTTTAGAACAAAAGAGTCTGGAGTCTTTGGGCAGCTCTCTCTCTCTCTCTCTCTCTCTCTCTCTCTCTCTCTCTCTCACACACACATACACACACATATACACATGCACTCACTCCTTCCTCCCCTCTTCCCTGGCCTGTCGAATCTGTTTTTTGTTTAAATATATTTTACTGATTTTTTACAGATAGGAAGGGAGAGGGATAGAGAGTTAGAAACATTGATCAGCTGCCTCCCCACTGGGGATGTGCCCGCAACCAAGATACATGCCCTTGACTGGAATCGAACCTGGGACCCTTCAGTCTGTAAGCCTACGCTCTATCCACTGAGCCAAACCCGTTTCAGCAGGCCTGGTGAATCTTCACGCAGCAACTTAACCCTAGCTTCTAGCTGGAGTGGCCTCTGTTTTGTTTTTGTTTTTTTCTCACACAAGTTTTTTTTTTTCCTAACCTCTAAACCGGCAGTTGGACATCCCCCAAGGGATCAGATTGGGAGAGGGCGTAGGCTGAGCTGAGAATCCCCCCTCTTGTGCATGCATTTTGTGCACTGGGCCTCTAGTTCACTTATATTAGATAAAATTAACCTCATAAAAAACTTACTGCAGTTTATAAATTCATATAAATACATAAACTGATGCAATAAAACAAAAAGTTTAGCATCTTATTTTTAAATTCTTAGACTATAACTTTCTCCAAAGGCTATAATTTCCTGCCCCATGATCAGCAATAGTTGAAGTTCAATTTAACTACATCAACTATTATACTTTTAATTAATTAATTTTTATTGATTTTTAGAAAAAGAGGAAGGGAGAAGGAGAGAGAACTATTGGTGTGAGGGCAAAACATTGACTGGCTACCTCCCTTATGAGCCTTTTATATATATATTTTTTAAAAGTGAAAATTACAATTTCTCACCAAACCATTTAATATTTTCCAAATTTCAAATATTTGCTTCCCCACTCTCCACCCCCTTGAGTTACTGAACATTTCAAATAAGCTAAAAAATAACCACCTCTCACCAACAATCCATTGCATGCATAAAATTTTAGCTATGTTCCCAGTTATTTTAAAACACAAAAAAAGTTGTCTATCAATCTAATTCTTATAAGTTAGAACTACTGCATTAAATAATTAACACGAAGGTTTCAAGTTTCCTCAAGTTTAGGCATTCATACATTTGTTAAGCCGTGTTAATATTTCTTTCTTTTTTTTTTAATCCTGACTAGAGGATATCTGTATTGATTTTCTTAGAGAGAGAGGAAGAGTGAAGGAGAGAAAAAAACATCAATGCTAGAGAGAAATATTGATTGGTTGTAGGTGCCCTGAGTGAGGATGGAACTGGTCTACTCCTAGGTATGTGTCCTAACTAGGAATAGTCCATGCAACCTTTTGGTATATAGGAGGAAGTTCCCAACCAACTGAGCCACCTGGCTGGGCAAGCCATGTTAATCATGTTAATATCTCTTAATCAGCAAACATACCTAACTCATTAAATTTTGAGTCCTTCCAATTTCATTTAGTATGTTGTTGGTATCTGATAAATATTTGTGGAATGAGTGACTCCTCTGTGATCTTTTTTTTTTTTTTTTTTTTTTTACTTAGGAAGTAACTCAGTATTAAATGCAACAAGATTATGATACTTGGCCCTGACCGGTGTGGCTCAGTGGATAGAGTGTTGGTCTGTGGACTGAAGGGTCCCAGGTTCAATTCTGATCAAAGGCATATACCTTGGTTGGGGGCACATCCCCACTAGGGGGTGCGCAAGAGGCAGCTGATTGATGTTTCTCTCTCATCAATGTTTCTAACTCTCTATCTCTCTCCTTTCCTCTCTGTAACAAATCAATAAAATATATTTTTTAAAAAGATTACGATACTTGATGCAGTCTTGGAAAGCCATAGCAAAAGTCTTGAACACTGTTGCTCATAATGAATCTTTAATCAGCCCTGAACAACAGGAAGACACTACCCACAAGTATATATTGAGATATTGAGTACTTGGCAAGTAGCTAGTCAGACTAAAGAACTGAAATTAAGTTTAATAACAGCCCCTGTGGTTAGTGTTACCTATGGTAATGGATCTGGCACGTCTATAGGTTTTATTAAACATTTTCTGCCCCTTTCACTTTGTTTTTAAAAGTAGCTATTTTGATTAATTCCATCAACTACTGTATACATAAAGCACCTCTCATGTGTATTTTTCTTTTTCTATATAAAAATCATTAGATTTGCCGAGACCGGTTTGGCTCAGTGGATAGAGCGTCGGCCTGCGGACTGAAGGGTCCCGGTTCGATTCTGGTCAAGGGCATGTACCTTGGCTGCGGGCACATCCTCAGTAGGAGGTGTGCAAGAGGCAGCTGATCGATGTTTCTCTCTCATCGGTGTTTCTGACTTTCTATCCTTCTCCCTTCCGCTCTGTAAAAAATCAATAATATATATATATATATTTAAAAAAGAAATAATTAGATTTATCTATGATGACTCTAAAGATTTGTACAGCAAACCCAACTGACTTGCACAGCAGTGTCTGGGGGAATTTCTGTGTATCGTTTATAGAGCTTGTCATACATGGTCGGTCTCTAAGGTCAGCTGCCGACACGAGAGGAGAGAGCCTGTGTGATGGAAACAGTGAGGCATGAGGGGTCCCTCCTCTGCTCGGACAGGCTGGCCTTTTCAGCCGGTCTTTCTTTTGGCGGCCTCCTTCTTCTAGAACCTGGTCCCTTGGGGCAGCCCCCTGGCTCTGTGGGGGCCTCTAAGTTTCTTTCCCTCAGCTCTCCACTCCCCTAGCCTCTCTGCTCTTCTCTCCCCAAATAAAAAAGTACCTTGAATGACGTGTGATAACTAACCTCCCTTGAACTCCTCCTAACTTTAGAGATGAGAAGACGGAGCCGTTACAAAGAACGAGTGGGTAAGACAAGTCATATGACCTATGTGCTTGCTAGACACCCCCCCCCCCCCCCCCACACACACACACGATGCTAGGTAAGAGTACTGCCTGCGTGAATGAATGCACTACCCCAGGCGAGTAAGCGGCGTTCCATATATATTTTTCGAATGGGCAAATACACGAGCGCATCGTAATCTCTTGTGGGACAGAGATTATTCCCTGACCAGATACGAGGAGCCTGACACTCGGGTAAGTTACATGACTTCCTTCAGGCTAAACGCGGACAACACGGCAACATTGAATCTTCCCTTCGCTCAACTGTTTCATTTCTTGTCTTGCTTCCTGTGCTCTCCGGGGTTTGCGCTTTCCCTTTCAAAGACGGGGATCGGCTAACATGACCACTGGATTCACACCCGCGGCTGCCCACGCAGGGTTTGGTACCCTCAACCCAGCCACCCCCAGCCCTTCCCCAGGCATCTCGGAATCTCAACGCCAACTTTCTGGGAATCGTGTCAACCCACTCACAGAAACGGCTCCCTGGGAATGTCACGCAGTTGAGGAGGTATTTTATTTAATGTCTATTTTATACATTAAAAAAAAAAATCCCACCGCAGGTTTCTTTTCCTGGGGTCTGGACAATTCCCTAAAACGACGCATTCATTTGCAAATTAAACGCCAACACCGCCCGCAGGTGCCGCAGGCTCTATCGGGGGAGCAGACACAGCGGGTCAGGATCAGCATACGGGCCCCCGTCACGAGGGAAGCCTCCTAAGAGACCTCAGAAATTGGCTCCTCCTCCACCTCTCCCCCCACCCCCTCGGAACCTTCTCAGCTTCCGAGCGCCGTCTGCAAACCTCGGCTCTGGAGGAGAGGCTTTGCGAGTGAAAACATGGCTCCGTGATTCTCGGGCTGCGCGGGAGCACGGGGACCGCTGGAGGCGGATCGCCCCCAGAAGTTGGAGGGCTGCAAAGTACGGGGCGCCCAGGCCGGGCTGCAGAGGCTGCGCGCGCCGCCTCCCTCCTCGCCAGCCCCAGGCGGGCGGCCGGCCGACAGGTCGCGGCGAGTTCCAGCTGCAGCATCACCTGCCATTCCGGGCGCGGGGATCGCGGCCGGCGGCGGGGGGTGGGGGGGGGGAGGTGCTGGAAGGAAAGAGAGCCAGAGAGGGGTGCCAGGTTGCGGGCAAACGCCAGCCATCCGCGGATCGCGGAGCCGCGGCCGGGGAGAGAGGGGGGCAGAGGCTGCCCCGGGAGGGACGGCAGGTGAGTCTCAGCACAGCCGCCCAGCTCGCCGCCGCTACGGTCCCGGAGGCGCACTCCGCCGGAGAATCCCATCCCAGCCCCAAGGCTGGGGCGGGGCGGGGCTCTGACGTCACCCCCCCCCCCCCCCGATCCTCCAAGAGGGCAGGGAGTGGGGGAAAGAGGCAGTGATCCGCCGCCGCTCCCGGCCGCAACTCTCAAACTCGGCGGCTCGCTCGCCTGGACAAGTCCTGGACAAACTTGGCTCCCCACCCCGGCGCTCTCTGCAGCCCCCCTCGTGGCGCGGCGCAGCCAGCCTCGCGTCGGCACTCAAGTTGCGCCCGGGACGGAGGCCTCCGGACATGCGGCCGCCTGGGTGCGGGCGGCGCGGGTGGGTCGCGCCCCGGCTGGGGACATGCTGAGGATCCGAGGGAACCGGAGGCGAAGTTGGCACCTCGGACCGCGGGGCTTCTTCTAACAAAAATCCGGATCGCGTGGGGGATTCCCGAGCGGCCCGAGGACTTTCGAGCGGTGTCCCCCTCCGCCCCCCGAGGACCCGGCTGCACGGGTGAGTCCTTCGTGTAACGCAAGCCTTCTGTGATTTAAGTTTCAACGGACACGGAATTGCGTGTGTGTGTGTGTGGGGGGGGGGGGTGTTTGGCTGGAAGCGAGTGCATCCTGCGGGCTCTCGGTCGGCCGGCTGCACGCCCCGCAGGCCGCGCGTGGCTCGCGGACGGGAGATCGGTGACGCCCAGGTTTGGGGACCCGTAAAACGCATCCCTAGCGCTGGGAAAGGAAACTTGCAAAGCGATGCTGCCCGTGCGTTATTTTGAATGTAACTTGGGCTAGAAATAGCGCGCGGGGAGCGCGCACCCGCGGCCCGGCGATTCGCAGGGGCGCAGCGCCCTCTAGGCCGGGCGCCGGGCACGGCGCGCTCCCCCCGGCCGCCTGGCGGACCGCAACTTGGACCTGCTCCTGGGACGTGGGCGTGAGCCCCGTGGCCGCCACCCGGGCCTTGATTCCCCGCCCCCTCCGGCCCGTTCTGTTCGTAATGGACAAATCCTCGCCTGAGTGGACCGGATCCAGAGGCGGTGTTGGAGGAAAGCGTGGGTTTTTTTGTTTTTTTTTTTTTCGGGCATCCTCCCCCCACCCCCTAATTTCCGAGAGCCTTTGGGGACAGGGTGAGGGAGGGAGGATCGCCTGTTAGAAAGGACAAACGTGGCGCTTGAACTACAGATTTCTCGTTCGCGTGAAGGTAATCCGATGGTTGCAGAAAGCCACCTCTGTGTCATTCATTTTGGGGCTGAAGGATCAGGGGAAGCGTGGCCGCGCCGGAATCTGAAATCCTCCTCTCCCGGCTCTCTCTGCGTTTCTGTGGCGACCCTAGCGTAACTTCTTTCAGGCAGCGGGGCTCCTCCGTGAGACTGGAACCTGGGGATCCCCACACAGATGCTCTAGCTCGAGCAAACCTTATCCTTTATGAACGAATGGTCATTTTCTCCAGGAATTCTTTTGTGCCATTAAAAAAAAAAAATCCTGTGATTTTATGTTAACAGGATGCTGTCTTTTTACTTTGGCTCCCCTCCCCTCCCCCACCCTCCACCCCAGCTGTCGGTGTATCTCGTGCGATCGCGTTTTGCTGAGTTAGAATTCGGCGAAGGGCGCAAACCGGTTGAGCTTGGGGATCAGGTCACCTACTTTCGAGGTGTTCCATGGATGAGACTGGGCACTTTGCGCATGGTGGCCGCGGCCAAGCGTCTGCATGATGATATCTGCTGGGTGTGTGTATTCCAAACGAGGCGCAGGGAGTACACTACGTGCTCTTCTTAGGGCTGCGTACTCATCGGCACCCCCACTCTGCAGGCGTTTTCCTTCCATCATCTGCTAGGTATCCCCTTTCCCCCCATCACCTTCTTGATGGCTTCAAAGAAGGCTGCATTCACGTTGGAACGAAGGCAATTCCCTCTTGAAATCTAGACGCCCCTCGCCCCCATCAGCCTCGCCTTCTCCCCGCAGCCCCCCTCCCCAGGTCCCGGGGAAATCAGATCTTGGCCCTCGGAGAGTTAAAATGTTCGCGCCCCAGAAACTTTCCGAGGTCACGCCCGGCCTCTCCGCGGGGCGGTTTCCCGACGCCCGGGAGCGTTTCAGGCTTCGGCGGCGTCTCGGTGCGCGGAGCCCGCGCGCCTGGAGCTTTGCTGGCGCGGAGGACGGGCTCGGAGCCGGGCAGCCGGACTGCGCGTCCCGCCGCGGGGTGTTCATGGAGCCCGGGGGGAGGAGGGATCTAGGCGTCCCGGGCTCCCCTCTCTCCCTAGGGAATGCTAGTTTCTAGTAAGAAGGGGCTCCGTTTGCGGGGTGCGGTTTACCGGCTGGGAAAGCGCGCACGAGGCGGCAGAACTGCCTTTTGTCCCGCCGATCAGGGAGGGGGGGCGGGGTTGTAGGTCCGGGAAGGCCGGTCCTGGGGTTCCTCTCCTGGTTGGGGAGAAGTTTGGGGGTCTACCTAGCTCTGCCCAGACAGAGGTCGCGGAGGGAGCGCTTTCACTTCCCGGCATCTTACCTGACCGTGGATTGGAGCAGGAAGTCACTCCGACTTGACTGCATTCCTTTCCGACCTTTGGGAGGCTGTTGCATCCCCTTCCCCCTAAACCAGGGCAGACCCGGAACCCAGACATTCAAATGCAGATTTGGGAATTCCCTGCAGGTCCTAGAGACTCTAAAAGGAGGCGTGGGAAGCTTTTTCTTTGGCCTTAGCTGACTTTTTTTTTTTTTTAACTTCCCCCCTTCCTAAGCAAGACACATTGCATATGAATTCTCTGCACAAATCTGTGCTTCGGCACTAAAGCCAGCCCCACCCCGCTCCTTGGAGAATCTCCAGATCGCCCTTGGCCCGCGCTCCCCTCCCGCCAGGTGCCGGCTGCTGCAGCCGCGGGGGACCCGGGACCCGGGGCGGGTGTCCCTGCTCGGGACCCTCGGGCTTGCGTCCCGCTCCGCCGCGGGGGAAAGTCTGGGCGAGTTTCCGAGCCGGAGAAACGAGCGCCGGCGCCGGCGGGCGTGGCCGCGGGCGGAGGGATCTGCGCCGCCCGGCCGGCGGGTTGGGGAGCGAGGTGCAGGGGTGGCGAGTGGCGATCCGGGGACACCTGGCCGGCGGCACCATGCGGACCTGCGCGCCCACGGAGACCCCCGGCCGATCAGATCCCTGCTCCGGGGCGCGCTGAGGCTAGGAGGTGCGGAACCCCCCCTCCCCCCGAAAGCGCCGGCGCCGCCACCAGCGCCGGCCCTGGAGCCAACTTTGCTGTAAGTTTGATCCGAGCGGAGTTGGAGCCGCGGGCGGTGGGCTGGGGGCGCCGCGGGGTGAGAGCCGGGGAGGCGTGCCGCTTGCAGCGTGGGGGAGGGAGGCGCATGGGGCGCCGGGGGTGCTACCCCCAGATCGCCTCGCCTGCGGACCCTGCTCCAGCCCGAGCTCAGAGAAGGGGGATGAAAGAAAGGGCCCGGCCGGCCGGCGGCGGTGCGGGGGCGCCTGCCCGCTGCAAAGTTCAGAGCTGGCCCTGGATCCGGAGGCGGGCGGGGGGGGGGGGGGCGGAGGCGGGGCGCAGGGGGGACGATCGGCGACCTGAACGGAATGGGAATGAGCGAGCCGGGCGCCGCGGAGAGCCGGCCCCAGCCGCCCGGGCCCCGGTCCCGGAGCCATTGCTGGAAATCAAAGCGCCGCCGCGGCGCGGGGCTCCCGGGCGGCCGCTCCCTGGAGCTGGGAAACCTCCTGCGCGCCCCCGTCTGCTCTCCGGTAACACTGGAGCCTGCGTCGGGCTGACCGGGTCTCTGCGGGGTCCGTTCTTCCAGCTGATGGGCTGGTGCTCACGGTGGAGGGGAGGTGGAAAGAGAGGCCGGGAGCTAAGGGGTGGCATCTTTGAAATGGAGGCGCGGAGTTGTCTGCCAGATGTGTCGCGCGCCCCGAAGGAGCGCTGGGCGCTCTGAGCTTTCTGTGCCCGCTGGTTGAATGGAGAGAGACGCGATCGATACCTGGATGGATAGGTGCGATGGGTAACTTTCGGGCTAAACCTTTACTTTGTTTCTCTTCCTGGAAGAGAGAGGCTTTTGAAGAAAGATCCTGGTTCTTTCGTGATCTTTCGAAGTGCCTTCGCTTTCTGTTGTCTGGAAGATTGTTTTGTTCCCACTGATGTGAACTGCGGGGCTTTAAAAACAAGGACGCGATTGTATGCGTTAGGGAAGTAAACTCATAAATATTTTCTGTGCAGTTAAAGGGCTTTTTTTTTTCATGCTTCTGAACTGTGGTTTCATGAAGTGGTTTGGTTAAGCAGCTCCTTGGTGCCTGGTAGAGTAGATTTAAAAAACAAAACAAAACTGGATATTTACAGTGACTATTACAATCGAAAAAAAATATTTAAAAGGCAAATTATCTGGTTATGCATTTATCTTTACCAAAGCAGATTCTTAAGTCTTTTATGTATTCAGAGTTGTTCCTAGAACTGAGGTTGTTATCCGTCCATGCAGTTCATAGTTACTCAGGAACATGAGTCTCTGCAGTGATAAAGGTTTTTCTGATACTTGGCTTTGGTCTTTGTGAATTAGAAGCACCAGCTCTGGTTCCACAATTCTTCCTCTTTTCTTGGCACATACTTAAGCTTTAAGATGGATGTAAAAATACTTAAAACATTAGATAACTTTAAAAACAGTTGAAACAACTCTTAAGTTATGCTAAATACGGCATGTAACAAGTTCAGGGCAGGGTTTGGTTTGAATCAAGAGTGCATCCGTGTGCCCATGTCTGGCAAAAATGAGCATCTCAATGGAGCCAAACTCTTTGTCACTCCGAAAGGAAGTGAGCTTGGCAAAGGACTTCATAAAACCACTCCGGTCAGCTGTGTATTCACTTGTGTCTCTTCAGTCATCACTAGAACCATCCCGGTAGGTTCTCACCACCTCAGTACATCATTTCACTCCGTGTTTTGGACAGGTGCCAAAAGAGGATTCCAAACGTTCTGTGCAGACCAACGGTGTTCATTCCTTTGATTCCCTTGCCTTCGATTTAGCTCTTGAGCCACCAGGGAGCGGGCAGCCACTTCTCTGAAGGTCATAGGTGAAAGGGATTTTACAGATTAGATGTTTTCCCTCCCTTATCACCAAGTCTACCACAGCCTGTTTTCACCCAAGTTTGGCAGAGGTCACACACAGGCAATAAGGTGGATCAAATTAGTTCATCATTGTTGCATTGAGTGGCCTCGACCTGCTCTAGTAGCTGGAAGCCATAAGGCTCGGTGTGTGTTTAATCTTTACGAGTGGGAAATTGCTGTAGGTAAGCTCTCTTTTGACCAAATTATATAGAGGATGAAGCCAAACTGTATCTTTCTCTCTGGCTTAATTGTTCAATTTGCAAGCGGGAGTGTATCCTTAGGCCCTGGACAGGAGTTTTTTTGAAATGAGTTGATACAGGAAACTCCTTTAATGAAGATCAGAAAGTTACCATGTTTTCTTCTCATATTTGAGAGGAACCTTTTATTTCAAACATGTATTTGATCAGATGAAAACTCTGGCTATTTCACATTTTAAACTTAAAAAAAAAATTCTATCTTTTTTTTTTAAGTCCTAGATTTAAGTATATTGCCAAAATTCTTGCTTAATTGTATAGTTTATTGTATACGAGAGGATAACTCTATAATAAGTGTGTTCTACAAAGCTCTTAGGAAAATCAATCATTTTTTAATCCTTGTCCTTCATGGATTATTCAACTATGGCGGCTCTAATAAGATGGGCAGCGTAGACACTGATCTGGCATCACCTCTAGGCAATTGGGGAGCGTTGTGAGGTGGGACTCTCTGAGCAGCTGGGACTTAGAGCTATCTGCAGTCTGCAGTGTTGTTTCTGGCCTGGTGATTGCACCTGGATTTCCTGTTAATTTTGGAGCAATGGATGTATTCTTGTTATCCCTCCCACCCTCCCCTCTCCATCCCTCCCCTTTCCTCTTCAGTCCTGTCTGCCAATCTCCATCCTTAATCCTCATCCACCTGTTCATTCACCAACCCCACCACTGGGCCACACGTTGGTTGGGCCAGACATCAATGTGATCAAAACGTGTCTCCTGGCTTCAAGGAGCTGACAGTCCAGGCGGGAGGAGAGGTGAAGAGGTAAACCCAGTGCCACCAGAGAGATGCCTCAGGGTCTGGGCAGTCATCATGACAGCTTAGTGAGCTGGGGTGTGGGGTGGGGGGATGGATATTAGGATGCTCTGAGGCCGTGGTCAGCAAACCGCGGCTCTCGAGCCACATGCGGCTCTTTGGTCCCCGGAGTGTAGCTCTTCCACAAAATACCAAGGCCTGGGTAAGTCTATGTTGAAGATGTGGCGTTAGAAGAAGTTTAGGTTTAAAAAATGTGGCTCTCCAAAGAAATTTCAGTCGTTGTACTGCTGATATTGGCCCTGTGGACTAATGAGTTTGCCCACCACTGCTCTGAGGGAAAGTTAATCTGGAGGGAGTAATTTGGGGAGGGCAAATGAGTCGCTATAAAGCAAGTTGTAGAAATGTTAATTACTTGTCAAACCTTACTTGAGGATTAGGGGTTGGTTGCGATTTGGTTGTGGTGTGATAGATGGTGAGAAAGGAGGCCGGAGATTTAAGCTGCTGGGTTATCTTCAGGAAAGGGTTGGTTGCATCATCACTGCTTCTGTAATTGCTTTCAGTTGATTAGGAGTTGTCTTTTTCGCTTTGTGTAGGTCTGTGAGTAGGGTTTACATTGGTTTTCAGAGGCAGGGAGGGTAATGTGATAGGCCGTTCAGGAGAGAAGGAAATGAAGAAACATGGGAGAAAAAGGTGGAAATAACTAAGTTGTATGTGAGGAGTGAAGGCTGGGATAAAGTGATAGTGTTTGCATGATCTTTTAAAAGGCATGAGACCGAGGTATTATAAGGTTAGAGCCCTCACCCCCAGACGGTTTCCTCAGCTTGGGACAATGGGGTTGTTTCAGGCTGTGGGACAAGCATGTCAAACTTAAAGGCCAACACGGGCCAGATAAACTAGGGTTGAGTTTATGGGAGCCACAGACAAACAAAAGCTTCCCTTTTCGTAGACACGTAGCTTTATTTCGAAAGAGACGTGCTGAATACCAACGACTGAAATAAGTGAGTCGTCGTTCACATGAAATAACAGGACATTTTAATAAAAATTAATAATTTTTGAACATCAACTTATCAGACACTGAATATCGGTACAGATTAAGAAGCGTAACGCACATAAACCTATTTCTCTTGTTCTCCGAAGGCGAAATATTTCCCGTTGGGCACACCAAACAAGTCAGCCTGAGACTGACGACGGGGCAGGCGGCTGCTGAAATATTCACTGCTGGTGTTAGTGGAGAGAAATGAATGCAACACGATTATAGTCATCAGTCATTCTCGAACGATGTAGATGGTTACTGATAATTATGTATAACAGGATATTGTTGGTGAAAATTAAGATTCGAAGTTCTTATTCAAACGTTGCTAACATACTGTTTACATTGGCCCCGAACATATTCCCTGTGGGCCGCGAGTTTGACATACTTGCTGTGGGATATACTACTGTGGTTTGCATAGGAAGTACCAGTGAGATTGGGAGGTTAGATTAGTGGGGGAGGCAAAGGTCGGATTATCGGAGGTCTTTAACATAAGGTGGAAAAGAATGCACTAACTCAGCAGGCTAGAGGGAAACACTATTTATAAACTGGGGGCTGCTAATATTACAGAGGCGCTGTAATGGTATCAGCTTGATTGCAGTGTATAGGCTAAACTGTGGGGTGTTAGAAGAAGTTTAGGTTTAAACAATGTGGCTCTCAAAAGAAATTTCAATCGTTGTACTGTTGATATTCGGCTCTGTGGACTAATGAGTTTGCCGACCAGTGCCTTAAGCCAAAGCCCAATGCAGAGCACAGTCTCGGCGCTCTTGACTGAGAGGTGAGGAAGTTGTAGAAGAAAAGCTTGAAGCTAGCAGAAGTTGGTTCATGGGGTTTAAGGGAACAAGCCATCTCCACAGCATGAAAGTGCAAGGTGAAACTTGAAGGGCTCGTGCAGAAGCTGCGGCAGAAGATCTCTCCAGAAGATCTAGTTAGTATAATTCATCAAGGTGGCTACAATGGACAATAGATTTTTCAGTACAGACAAAGCAGCCTTACATTGGAAGATGCCATCTAGCATTTCATAGCTGGAGAAGAGAAGTCATGCCTGGCTTCCTTCCAAAGGACAGGCTGACTCCCTTGTGAGGGGCTCATGCAGCTGTGGCTAGGTTGAAGCCGGTGCTCGTTTTTCATTCTGAAAACCCCAGGGCCCAGAGGAGTTATGCTAAATCTCTGCCTGTGCTCTGCAAACGGAGCAAGGAAGCCTGGATGGCAGCACCAGTGCGAACGACATGATTTACCGAACATGGGGTGGGGCAGAGTAGGTTTACAGCTGTGAGTGTGCAAAACACAGAGTTTAATTCTTAGTTTAGTACTAGTGACCCAGTGCACAGATTTGTGCACATTGAAAGGAAATGAATTAGAAGAAATGCTTTAATATTGCTATTTACCCTTTCTGTATAATGAAAGTGTCAACCAAATTGACAATCAACAATGACAGATCAAATGCATGTGTGCAATTGGCGCCAGCGAGAGCTTTATATCTATCACGCATGGATAAGTCAACGTTTATTTTTAAATTGCCAATACATGTCGTATGCACTGGCCAGTTGGTGGGTCAGATGGTCAGAGGGACAGACAGGGGTCACTTAGCCTTTTATATCTATAGACTAGAGGCCCAATGCACGGAATTAGTAGAGGCCCGGCTGCCTCTCTGCCCCACAGATCCACCCCCTGCCCATTGGTCATTCCGGAAGGTCATTCCAGAAGGTTGTTCTGCCATCTGGTCTAATTAGCATATGAGCGCTTTATTTTATTTTATTTATTTTATTTTTTATAGCAAAGGTGGAGATTTATTGAAGAACCAGTACAGACTCTCACGTGGGGGGCGGGGGCAGAGTCCCTTAGCACTTTATTATATAGGATTAATTATCATATCATTTTCCATGCAAACAACTGTAACCCTATTTTTGCCTCACCTTGTATTTCAAGCTCACTGTTGAGATCTATTGCTGAGAAAAAAAGATTCCTTTTACAATATTACTGCTCACTGACTACACACCTGGTCACCCAAGCCCTCTGATTCATGGGAAGAGGTCAAAATGTCAGTATTAGCAGGAGTTTGGAAGAAGTAGGATCCAACCCTCATGGATGACTGGGGTGGGGCGTTCAAGACAAGACTTCAGTGGAGGCAGTAACGGCAGATGTGGTGCAAGTGGAATCAGCAGTGGAGCCTGAAGACAGGAATGAAATGCTGCAATCTCAGGTGAAGCGTTCACTGTGAGGAGTCGCTTCTGATGGGTGAGCAAAGAGAGTGGCTTCTTGAGATGGAGTCTGCCGCTGGTGAAGATTCTTGGAAGATTGTGGAAATGAACTTAGTAAAGCAGGGGCAAGGTTTGAGAGGACTGACTTCAATTCTGAAAGAAGTTCTGCGGGTACGGTAGCGTCGCATGCTACAGAGAAATTGTGAAAAGCAGAGTCAGTGTGGCACACTTCACTCTTCTCTTGTTTTAAGAAATTGCTGAAACCGGTTTGGCTCAGTGGATAGAGCATCAGCCTGCGGACTGAGAGGTCCCAGGTTCCATTCCGGTCAAGGGCATGTATCTTGGTTTCGGGCACATCCCCAGTGAAGGGTGTGCAGGAGGCAGCTGATGGATATCTCTCTCCATCGATGTTTCTAAATCTCTATCTCTTTCCCTTCCTCTCTGTAAGAAAATCAATACAATATATTTTTTTTATAAAGAGAGACATTGCTAGAGTCACTCCAACCTTCAGCAGCCACCACGTGGTCAGTCAGCTGCCATTGATACCTAGGCAAAACCCGCCACCAGCAAAAAGACTGATGTTCAGCTGGTGGTCAGCATTTTTCGAAGTAACGTATCCTTTTTAATTAAGGTGTGTACGCTGCTTAGTTAGGCATAGTGTTATCACACATGCAGGGGACTACAATATAGGGTAGCCCGTGTATACGCACTGGTAAACAACAAAAATGGTGTGACTGGCTTTATCGCGATACTCACTTTATTGCGGTGGTATTGCACACTGCCTCCTGGGAATGCCTGTATTTTGCAGTGGGCTGTACATACAGCTTAGGTCTGATGGCATCTCAGGAGGCATTTGAGGGAGTTTAGGGCTGGGATGTGGGATTTTGTGGCGATCCTTGGAGAATTAAGGTACTGCAGATGAGTTCTTTAAGGGTCAGAATTTGTGCATGTATACAGAGAGTTGGAAGACAGCAATCTATAACGCCAGACTCTAAGGTGAAAGAATCGGTATGAAAGTATTGAAGAGATCGGGAAAATCGTGTCCTTTCTTCTCTAGATGTTGTGGATTGCCTCTGTGGTACAGGCAGCCTGTGACAATATAGAGGACACAAGGTATTATTAGCATTAGAGATGAACAGAGTCAAAAGTGACAGCAGGTCCAGGAGGGTGAGTGCTGGGAAAAGGTCATTTGATTTGCATTGGCTGTGGTGCCAGAAGGAACTTTCTGTTGCTGGGTGGGCCTGAGAGCCTGTGGCACAGGTGAGGGAGGAAGTCATCTCTCTCTTTAAAAAAAAAAAAATTTAGTGATTTTATACAGAGAGGAAGGGAGCGATGGAGTGTCAGAAACACCGAAGAGAGAGAAACATCGACCAGCTGCCTCCTGCACACCCTCCACTGGGGATGTGCCCGCAAAAAGGTACATGCCCTTGATTGGAATTGAACCTGGGACCTTTGAGTCCACAGGCCGACACTCTATCCACTGAGCCAAACCGGCCAGGGGGGAACTCATCTCTTCAGAGGGGAGGGAGTTCTAGGGAAGTCAAGGAAGCACAGGAAGCTACTGTTTTGGGAACTCTTTGCCAGTAAAAGAAGGATAGAAATAGAGTGCTGGTTTGAGTGAAGTTTATTTTAAGTAGCAATGAACCAGTATTTGTAGACTCTGCAGAGTCATTTGAGTGCCATGTTTGAGTGGGAGAGGATTTAGGGAAGAGCCGCAGATGAGGCAGAATTTTAGGGCATCATGGGTGTCTTTATAGCTGAAGGTGGCTGTTGGGGGGGTCCCCCATCTCTGAGATGTGGGAAGAAGAAAGAATAGGGGAAGAGAATCTGGAAAGGAGAGAAAGAGGAGGGATCTTCTACCTGATCACTTTCATTTTCTTATTGTCCATTGAACGTCTGCGTTCCTCACCCATTCTTCAGCGGGGTACCTGTGTGTGTACGGCAACACCCAGGAACCTTGTCATTTGAGCCGTAATAAAACCTTCCTGATTTAGGCTTGGAAGAACCGGCCCCGTGGTAATTACTGCCTACCCTGCCAACGCATCCTTTGAATGATTCCTGTTTGCGGAGAAAAATAACATCCAGCGCGATCATCTTCAGCTCCCACAGTCTGTCTACCTCCGTGGGCAGAGTTTGCCTCGGAGTGCGGGTGAGGAGAACGTGTTGGAGGATGAGCAGGGGAAGGTGGTCGTGACCGTGAGGAGAGAGAGAGCAGGGTGAGCTCAGGGACGCCTGGCCCAGCCAGACAGCACGCAGGGCCCTGGGTCGCCTGTCTGGTGTCTCGGACCGGAGGAGCACGGCCCCGCCAGACGTAGTCATCTTCGGAATGCCCACAGACAGGTTTTATAGGCTCGCCAGCCGGTCAATTACATAGCACATTTTTATACGGAGGCTATTTAAAAAGTGAGGAAGTCTGTTTAGCTTTCTTCAAGGCGAGGAAACGTTACAAAAATTAGCTGGGATTAGTCACATCGGGTCAATGCTGACAGACGCTTTCGGGGAGAGTTGTGATGTGCGGAGGGGAGAGATGGGTAGTTTGCCCTCCCGTCAGCATCAGGAGTGTAAGGACTGTTTTCAGTTAACTTGGAATCGGTTGCTGATCAGTGGAAGACAGTATGGGAATTAAGTTATTGCTAGAGTAATCAGACTTATTGCAGCAGCAGTAAAAACTTACCAGCATACGGAGTCACCAGAAGTGGTTAAATAGACGCTAAGCCCAAGGCTGCTGTTCGATTCTTGGTCCATAGCTGAGCCCCCTCCCAGTTTTATGGAAAAATGTATTAAGATCGCTTAAAAAGTTTTAGTATGCGCCCAGACAATAAAGATCTACCCATTAATGTTTTCAGGGTAAGAACGAAAGCTTTTAAGAGTCCTGTCTATGACTATTATAATTAGAACATGCAGATTTTCTTCCCTGATATAAATGTTGTCTGGAAGATGTGTGTTAATTATAGCTGAGTAACAAATAAGCTTTCTTAGGAAGATACAAAGCTTATATTTAACTCCTATTAAGGGACTTTAGAGAGCATAAAACATTTATTTAATATATAATATTTTAGAGAACAGGAGTCTTTAGTGTCATATTTTGTTTTTTTGACAACTTCGTGACATTTTTATTTGAAAATGCAGTTATTTTCCTTGTAATTTAGGCATCTCTAAAAAAAATACTCTAGCCGAAACCGGTGTGGCTCAGTGGATAGAGTGTGGGCCTGCAGACTGAGGGGTCCCGGGCTCGATTCCGGTCAAGGCCATGTACCTTGGTTGCGGGCACATTCCCAGTAGGGGGTGTGCAGGAGGCAGCTGATCGATGTTTCTAAGTCTCTATCCCTCTCCCTTCCTCTCTGTAAAAAATCAATAAAACATATTTAAAGGGAAAAAAAAAAAAAAAGGAAACTCTTCTGAATCTGCAGCTTTCCTCCTGCCCACATGCAGCCAGGTCCTCAGCACGGGCTGGCTTCCGATCCGGGAAGACTGGGTCTGTTTTCAACGAAGCTCTCCCTAATGAAGACATAGGAGCACATTGATATCTGAGCTCTACCCGAAAAAAAAATTGTTTTCCTCTTATTTTGGGGTTTTCAGGGGTCCTGCACTAAAGATATTTAAGCTTGGGACCCGAGGCCCTTTCCCCTAAAGTTAGCCCGGGGCGGACATGCTCTGTTCTCACTTTGGGGGAGACAGAAGCAACCCCCAGTTACTGTGCGTTCCAGTGGCTGATCACCTCCTAAATATCACAGTGTAGCCTTTGGCTAAAAGGGGCTTTTGAGTTTAATTTTCATAAGCATGCACTGTAGGTGATAATGTACTTTTTAGACTTTTTTAGATGAAATGGTATTCGTATCTTCATTCCCTTCAGCTTAATTGGTTTGCTGTGCATAGAGTAGCAGGCATAGTTTTTTTATTGCTTGTTTTTTTTTGATTGGGGCATTTTATAGTGAAACCTGAGGTCATAGTTCTTGGTTATATTTCTGCAAGGTTAACAATAATATCTCCTTAAAAAAAAATGGTCTTTTTCTGATCAAAAGAACTACGCTTTGTAATTTATTCTCATCACCCTGGCATTCTGCTAGCCAGCTCTGCTCAGAACATTCAGAGTTCTTAAAGGTCTTTCTTAATAATGTGGCACAGTGAGTTTCTTCCAACTGCGCTGTGTCTCAGGAGAAAGAAGTGTAGTGGGTGAGCTGAGAGAGAGGACCGAGGTGTCTGGGGATCCAGATGTGGGGATTAAGGGGGTGCTGGCAGGGCTGTGGTTGGATTGAGTGACTGAAATGCCATGGCCAGAGAACAGCTGCAGTAACTTGGCATGTGGGGTGTTTTCCTAGTGACCTGCGGGAGCGGGGTGGGGGTGGGGGGGTGTTGGGCTGGGAGGGAGGAGAGTAAATAGGGCATCCAGTACCTTTCAGTGGTGGGGAAAGCAGCATGGCATCAACCATATGGGTCATGCATATCCAGGTTCTGATGTCAGGCTTCAGAAGTTCAAGATTGATTTACTTGTGTCTCCATCACACCCCCGTTTCTTTCTCCTACCTCCTCAGCTGCTCTGTCTCCTTCGCTGTCCTCTAACCCAGTGTGGTTCTCAACCTTTCTAGTGCTGCGATCCTTTAATACAGCTCCTCACGTTGTGGTGACCCCCAATCATAACATTATTTTCGTTGCTACTTCATAACTGTAATTTTGCTACTGTTATGAATCGTAATGTAAATATCTGTGTTTCACAATGATCTTAGGTGACCCTTACTAGCGGTTCTCAACCTGTGGGTCAGAAAACACAGATATTTACATTATGATTCATAACAATAGCAAAATTACAGTTCTGAATAGCAACGATAATAATTTCTATGGTTGGGGGTCACCACAACAGGAGGAACTGTATTAAATGGTCTCGGCGTTAGAAAGGTTGAGAACCACTGCTCTAAATCTTGGGGAGCAACGGGGGCTGCTTTCTCTTCTCTGGGTGGGCTCCGTCCATTGGTGATCTCAGTTTTGGGGTTTTCCATACCATCTTCTATATTCTGGCCATTCTCACACTGATGTCTCCAGGCTGGCCCCCTGCCACACCGCTAACCGTCCATTTAATATTTACAACAGGCATTTCCACCTTGACTTGTCCAAAGCAGAGCTCCTCATCCTCATCTTCCTCCCTGAAACGTATTCTTCCCTCATTCTTCCCTCTTTAGTACCTGACAGCTCAGCACATCATCCTTGGAATCTTCTCCGATATTTCATTTCTTTCCTTCCCCTCCCCTCCCCTCTGCCTCCAGTTAATCAGCAAATCCTGAAATAGATCCACAGTTTTATCACTTCTCCCCATCCACCTCCACCGTTACCACGTTTGGGCTAAGCCACTGTAGTCTCTCACCTCTGGTTGGCCTCCCTCCTGTGTTGCCCTGGCCACCCTGCATTCTATTCCCAACACAGGTGCCAGAGCCACCCTTTTCACTTTAGTTAGGGCATGGCACTCCCTGTTCAGAATCCTCAAGTAAAGTTCAAAGTCCTAAAAGTCACCTTTCCTCCTGATGGAAGGAATGATTGAGTAAAAACACAAGTGAGAGACACTAGGCAAATCTCCCTGGTAGACGAATCCTGTCTAATAAAGAGGGTATATGCTAATTGACTCTCACACCATCGCTAAGATGGCAGTGCCCACAGCCAATAAGGAGGGAATGGGCTAACTGACTGCCACAACATCAAAGATGACAGTGCCCAGTCCCTTCAGCCACACCGGGGCTGCAGGCTAATGATAAGGCTGGGCCCGCTCCGCATGCCTGCCTCTGGAGTCCCCCAGTCCTCTCAGCCCCCCGGAGCTGGCCCGAGGCACAGGCAAGCCTCGGATGGCAGCTGCCCAGCTGCCCAGGGCTGCCTGAGGCTCAGGTAACCAGGGCTGGCCGAGGCTTATACTGCCGGCAGTGGCAGCAGCAGAGGTTTGATGGGGCATCGCCTTCCCCTGGTCGCTGGGTCACCTCTTGCCCCTGAGGGCTCCTGGACTGTGAGAAGGGACAGGTCGAGCTGAGGGGACACGCCCTACCCCCCCCCCCCCGCCCCCCCCGTCTAGTACATGAATTTTCATCCACCAGGGCTCTAGTTCTAAATAATTGACGAAGCATAACTCCCCACCCTTAAGTGTGGGCTGAACATAATGACTTCTAAATAGTACAGAAAAGGGGGAAAGAGTAACTTCATCTCAGAGAAACCTGACACACACTACGTAACTGAGCAAGATCAGCATCAGCATGGAGAAGTCATGGCGATGGGATGTGGTTAAAATGACGCTTCACCTCCTCCCCCAAATACATAGTCCCAGATGTTCATGGGAAGAACATCGGGCAAATTCCTCTCGAGGGACATTCTGCAGAATACATGACTACTACTACTCAAAACTGTCCAGGTCACTAAAAATAAGGGAAGTCTGAGAAACTGAGTCCAGAGGAGTTGGAGATAAGATGACTCAGGTGATTTGGCTCCGTGTGTGTGTGTGTGTGTGTGTGTGTGTGTGTGTGTGTGTGTGTTGTGTCCTGGTTGTCTTGGGTTGGGCTCCTGGGACAGAAAGAGGGCCGTAGGATTTAAATAGTTAATAGCTGTGTATCAAATTCGCTCATTAGTTGTGGCAAAGGGACCATAATAATGTGAGATGTTAACAATAGGGGAAACTGGCCTTCCTAACCTCTCTGTAAATCTGAAACTATTCTAAAAATGATGGATTATGTAAAAAACGGTCCCCTGACTGTCCTCCCCTCCCCCAGGTGCCCTAGCCACAAGGGTCTCTTGTTTCTCTAACTATGCGTCTCTGCTGAGGCAGATTTTGAGCCCAGGAGTTATTTGGGAATATCTGAAGCCATCTTTGAGGATGTAGCAGTCAATTAGCATATTCCCTCCTTATTGGCTGTGGGTGCTACAGGCTTGCAGTGGGTGGAGACGAGGAAGAATACTAACGTCCTATAATGCATGGGACAGCCCTCTAAACCTTACCGCCTCCCCAAATCCAAAATGTCAATAGCGCTGAGGCCGAGAAACCCTGGGTCTTTTGAATTAGGGTTCTCTTTTCCTTCAGCTTACTGACCAGTGTCTCTTGCCCTGCTTTATTTATTTTTCTCCTCAGCACTTAACATGGTTTTCTCCTTTGTCTCCAGGAAACGTGGGGATTTATTGGTAGGTTGTTTGGTTCACTTTTCTAACCCCAGCATCTACAACTATTCCCACACATAGTAGATGCTCATTAACCAGTTAACTGTCATAAGCATCTATAGACACAAGCAGTGGGCCTTTTTAAATTAAATTTGAAATATCGTGGCAGTTAACTGGTTAAATATCTGTTGATTGAATCAATTGATGAAGGGAGTGAATGAATGATAAAGATAACATAGGCTTATGCCAAAAAATTTGAAGAGAAAAGTGAAAATGTAAACATTTCTCCAGAAATTACCACAGTTAACAATTTATTTTTTAATTTGTGCCCAGGATGT